>JADRCD010211703.1:0-26729 GCA_019843815.1 Montemys delectorum | reverse complement strand
GTGTGTGTGTGTGTGTGTGCATGTGCATATGTAAACTATGTAGGAATATAACTGATTTGGTAATAATATCATTGTTTCCAGCAGTCTCTGCATGGAGTTTGTCATCATTGTCACTATATATTTTTATTAAATTATTTATTTACTTTACACTCAAATTGCTGCTTCCCCTCCCTCCTCTACTCCCAATCCCACCATCACACTTTCCTTCTCCTCCACCTTTTCTCCTCAACAAAGTAAGATAGGACTAGGTGCAGCTTCTGCTGTTGTGACTAGATGAGGCAGCTCAGTTAGGGAAATTGATCCAAAGGTAGGCAACAAAGTCAGAGACAGCCCCTGTTCCCACTGTTAAGAGTCCTACATGAGGTCCAAACTGTAGAACTGTTACTATGTGAAAAGAATGACCATTTTATTTTGTGAATCAATTTCTTTCCTTAAACATCTTGTTCTGCCCAAACACAATGGAAAGTTTATTTGTAGTTACATTATTTGGCTTGATCCTGAATGTTCAGAAGTTCCACACTTTTAAAGTTATTTTAAACTATTTTATCCAGATGTCCTTACCTAACTTTAAAAGAATGTTTTTAAGAAAAAATATACCTTTGCCGTTGGCAAAAAAAGGCCTACAAATGCTCCCTCAATGCATGGGAAAGTATCAGGTGATCCTACCTGAGACTTCTGGCAGCAAGAGATAAGAAGCCTGAAGTGGATACTTCCTGCAGGCAGGAAGGACTTCCAATAGATGGGAGTAGAAATCAAACCACCCCCAAAACCTTCAGCCCAAATTTTTTTCTTCCTACAAGATATGAAGAGATAAAGATGGAACAGAAATTAAGGGAATAGCCAACCACTGACTGGCCCAACATGAGACCCACTCCATGGGAGAGAGCCAACCCCTGATATTATTAATGATATTCTTGATTGCAGACAGGAACCTAGCACAACTGTCTTCTGAGGCTCCATCCAGCAGCTGATGGAAACAGATGCAGAGACCCACAGCCAAACATTAGGCAGAGCTCTGGGAGTCTTGTAGAAGAGTTGGGAAGGATCGAGGTAGCAGGAGGAGTCAAGGATACTACGAGAGCTAACTAACCTGGGCCCATGAGGTCTCACAGAAACTGAACCACCAACCAAAAGCATGCATGGACTAAAGCAAGGCTTCCTACACATGTACGTGTAGCAGATATATAGCTTGGTCTTCATGTGTGTCCCCCAACAATTATTTTTTTTTTTTAAATATGAGAACAAGAACCTTTATTCCGTTTGGGGAAAATCAAAAGAATTTCAGATACATATGCTAATATTCGGGAAAGACTAGTATGAGTTTATGGTTATAGATAAAGCACTAAAGTACTTCTGATATTTAGTAGATTCCCATAATCATTTAAAGTTCATATTCCAAGTTACTGCTCTACATTGTGCTTAAGTACCATGTTACTATGTAAGCCAGTGTCAACTGTTAAATTTGGAGACTTCCCATTACAGTTTTAATCTATGTTATCTGGAACAATTTGTTCTTCAGCCCATCCACTTGTTATTCAGTTTCTTATCATGCTAATGGTTTCTTCTATCTTCTCATGGATATTATATATTGGAACCCTAGGTTTCCATTCAGGTGTCTTGATTCCCATGCAGTGTGTTGATAGGGTTGCCCATCACCAGTGCCCACAAATCATACCATTGCTGAGAGGTTGGGCAGCTTTGCTATAATGGAGAATTTTACATTGTTGGAAATGAGGATGACTGCTCCTGTCCTTCAAACTCATCACAGCCCTGGATAACTTGGTTTCTTTTTTATTGACCTTATTATTGCATTAGAAGTAAAAATCTGGGCTGGCAAGATGTCGTACTATGTAAGCCATTAAGCCTGACAACCCGAGTTCCATCCCCTCATATCCACAAGTCAAAATTAGAGAATAGATTACCACAAGTTTTCCTCAGACTGTTATCATGCCCTGTCACACTCAAATAAAAATAATCATAATAAAATAAATAGAAATTAAAGAAATTGTAAGAGTTGTTACTTATATTCAAGTGGAACACTTTCTAAAAAGTAGTATATTAAAATATAAATGTATACTTATTCTTTATGTATTTATTTAAACATTTTGTTAACACACAGAAATTTATATGACAATCTTAAGGTTATGACTATTAACCTCTATAGAAAAAAAAAAAAACAGGGCCTAATGTATTTGTAGAATACATTTATTGGGAACGTTTAAAGTTTTGTGGTATGTACACACAAATAATTCAACATGCTGGTTTAAATAAATTAATTCCATAATGGATTCTCAGTTAAGGTTCCAAGTTAATGTTTTCAATATTTTTTGTGCTACCTAGAGGGGCTAGAGAGATGAGTCAACCATTAAGAGCATTTGATGCTCTTAAACATGATGGGCAGTCTCTTCCCAGTACCCATATGGCAGCTCATAATCATCTGTACCTCCAGTTTCAGGGAATTTGATGACCTTTTTTCCACCTCCATAGATTCTAAGCATGACATCGTTCTCAAACATGCATTAAGGCACAGCATTAATGCTCATAAAATAGAAATAGAAAATTATTTTTCAAAAACCTATGTAAAATAAAACGAACACTATTAGTTTTTTTTTTCCTAATCACACTTTCATCTATGAACATATCCAAAATAAATAAAGAAATAAATAAGTTCACTGAGTTCCAACTGTTGCCAAGAGCATTTTTCTCCAAGGAGTATGCCGTAGCTTAATTTATACCCAATTTCTTGGCAAAGTTTCCCAGAGCCTAATAAATCTTTACAGTCTTATTTTCAGTAATCATGATCACACACCAATATATTAATACTGAATTAAGGGAAATGTGATAATTCTCCATTTCACTTTGAAATCTTCATAGTTGTATTGGAGGTTGACTTTTCTGTCACTCTTTCTTCTCCTGTGGCTTTATGTTACAGCTTCTTATTCGTGAATTTTGATTACTACATTAGGTTAGTATATAGAATGAAAATCTTTAAAAGACATATGAAATAGCACTAGAATGCATAATTAAGCAGAAAATAAAAATAGTTGAGTATTTTATTAATATAAAAATAAAATATAACTAAAGATTATAGCCATTTATTAATTATATTTATTTTACTCCAATAAAACAATTAATATTTTTAATGTATAAAACCAGATGTGCATGCAAAACTCAAAGACATGTAGCAAAATAAATAAACGTAGCATAGTAAATACTATTTTAACTTTAAGACATTTGGTAAAGTCAGAATGTATAACTGAAAACATTTCATGTGTTCATTTGTCAGCAGTACAGTTTGTTCTTTCTAGGAATAGTGTTCTCTCTAAAGGAGTTGTTAAGGTATTAAATACAGAAATTTAATTACCATGCGTAATATTGATTTGTCGATCATTTTTCAAATCGCAGTCAAGTGTAAAAAAAAGTTGCAGCCAGCCATAAAAATATACCCAGTTCTCATCACGGCTTCTGAACACCATATCTTCCTGTGACATTACAGCTCCCATTGTGGGGACTTGTGATATATGACTGATGAGCTGTCCCATGGTCTTCTCTTCACAGTGTGTTGATTTTTGACTGGTATGGTATGATTTTGAATTGTATAGTTAATGATATAATTTCTCTGTGGAAAAGCACATGTCAGTTCTTGAAGTTAAGCAAGTAACTACAATTTAAATTTATAAAATGTAAATACATAGAGCAAAGAGGAAGAAAATGCTCTAGGTAGCATTTTAAAGAGAGTTTAAGAAATGTGTTCCATCAGGCAGTGGTGGCACTCGCCTTTAATCCTAGCACTTGGGAGGGAGAGGCATGTGGATTTCTGAGTTCGAAGGCAGCCTGGTCTACAAAGTGAGTTCAAGGACAGCCAGGGCTACACAGAGAAACCCTGTTTTGAAAAATCAAAAAAACAAAAAAAATAAATAAAATAAAAATAAAAAAGAAATGTGTTCCATCATTCCATCTGTTTGTGAACCTCATTGCCTTCACTCATGAAGATGATCTATATAATGGCATAATTCTACATCAAAATTAAAAATAACATTCTAATATTTCTGAAATTTGGTTGAAAATTGTAGGCTGACTATAATTGTTTCATCTTAAATAAACCTAAAAAATCTGTTATAGCCTAAACAATGTCAGTACTAAGTATGAAATATTAATTTGGTCATTGGTAAAAGTATTATCCCTTGATAGCTTATTATGTATATACTGAAAAAATATTTTCAAAAATGAGAAGACTAAGTGGACAGAGCCTGCCATCCATATGTAGCATTAGAATATAATTGTTTCTAATAATTATGACATGTTCCTTAATGCTCATGCTTATATTCTTAATGATTGATGACCAATGAAATGATCAGAAGAGACACTTTGGGGACATGATTAGATTATGGGGGCTGTATCTGACAAATGCATTAATCCCTTAAAGGATCCATCATTGCAAGGCATTTTTAGGTGATAGGCACTAGGAGGTGGGGTCTAAGTGAGAGAAATGGGTCACTGGGCACATGTCTTCAAAGGTACCATATTGTCTCTGCTATTTTCCTCACTCTTCACTGGCAGTCAGATAGCCACAGGGTGAGCAGCCTTGTCCACAACATACTCCCCACCAAGAAGGACAGTACAAAACCACTGCCCAGAAACTGTGGTCCAGATTAAGTCCTGTCTTCTTTCAAATTGTTTCTATCAGATGTTTTGTCATGTAGAAAGTAAAATGGCACAATGTGGTGTTTAAATACTCAGAAATATTTCCGGGTATTTCTAGGACGCAAAATAAACAAGCACTATAAATTACGGGGCTTTTCTTACCTTCCAAGCCTTGAACATCTTGTTCTCAATTTATAAAGAGCTTTATTTTTTCTTATATGATAATATAAGGATAATATGAATTACTTACTATGTGTTAAAAATAAATTAGACTAGCAATAATGTTTGAATCAATATTACAAAAAAAAAAAAAAAAACCAAACTAAGGAACTTAATGACAAAAACCCTTACATTGAAATGGAGTTTATTAACTACTTTATTCCCCAAATGTGTGAAGATGAGATTTGCTATCTTGGGACAACTGAGACAAGTAATATAAAATGTTTTCAAATTTATAAGCTTGAACAAAGTTGATTCTTAAGACTTCTTAGTCTAATTCAGCTGGTCCATTTGTCTTACTCTTTGTATAACTATAATAAAATATCATGACTAGGGAAGTCATAAAAGATTCAGAAATATATTTCATGTAAATGTGTTTGATAAGAAAACAAGAGCATATAACTGGCAAGTTCCAGATTGATGAGGCCCCACTTCCTAGTTCACAGGAGATATCCTTGGATGGTGCTGAGAGCTTCCTTTATCAGGGTTATCAGCCCATTCCTATGGAATCCACTTTGGGACTAGGTGTGTAGAAGAAAGCTCATTAAAACCCAAGAAAGGAAGGAAAAAGTGAAGGTCTCAGAAACTAAACAGAACTAATAAAATATAGGAAACTCCTGAACCACCTAGGTTTATATTGTTCCTCTTTAAGTTTACAGAAGTGGGGAAAGAAGATTTTCTAGACAGCTGAGGTTCATGAATGCCCTCAGATGGGGGTTGTTGATACAAGAAACATCACAGTCAGAGCTTCAACGAGTAGTAGTCAATGCTAACACCAACTTCCTTGGTGAGTCATTCATGGTTTTTTTAAGTAACCCTCACACATAATCCTTAACTAATCTAAAAATTGTCTAGTTTACCAAGTTATCTGGGAAAAAAACAATTTCTTCAGCTTTCTATCAGGGTCCTATGTGATCATGTACCTGTAATTCAAGTCTTATAATACTTATTCCTAACATAAGAATACCATGTAACTGGAGGATACCGACATCTCTCTAAGAAAAGACCATTTTGGTTTCTGCTTTCTTTCCTTTCCTCAATAAAAGTCATCTTTATGGTCAAGAGATTTTTTTTTTAAACTTCAAACTAGCCATTATAACTTATGGCTATAATGAGCTGAGGAACATTTTATTTTTACCTATAAAATCATTTGTATATATCCTAAATACATCTTTCAAAATAGAAAACAAAAGACTTCTATGCAGTGTTAGAAGCTGTCACAGACATTTGATGCCCATACCTTAGTTCATTGACAAATGAATGACTAAAATTATTTTTCTACCTCAACTCACAAATTGAACACCAATATTACTTTTTGATAGTGTTTAAACCTAAAGTTACAAATCTCAGAATCTAATTGATGTTATGATTTGAAAAGCACAATAAAGTTACTATAGAAGGAAAATTTCTGGAACTACAGTTAATACAAACAGCATTGAAAAATGTCATAGTATATCTGCAAAGGATTACCACATGGACAGGTTCAAGGCTCTTGTCCTGTAAAGTGAAATGTTTTCTCATAACCGCAGACAAGGCATGAGGGCACAGACATAAATGATCTTATTCAACCATCGCTGTATAGTACCCTGGACATCTTTGACTCTTCCAATTTATTTTAGCTTTAACCTAGGAAATAGTCACATCCAAGTTTCTTTAGATAATCATTTTAGAACTTGTAAAGGTTTTCAATTAAATATTTCCTAAACTGTGCATCTGACTCACAAGATCCAGAATTAAAGTGCCTGTTTAGAAGTCATTCAAGTTAAAAAGCAAGAGGTTTGTTCTTAGAAACCCCAAAGTTAAATTTCAAAAGTAAGTCTAATCATCTCATTGGAAATATAAATCACACTTTGATGTCTTGGAATTATCTTCTTAAAAACATTCATTGTTTACAAGAATGTCTAAATTTCAAAACATTAAAAGACAATATATAAATACTACCGTAAAAATGCACCAAACCTTAAAGGAACATTCTACCTAAAAATGCCAATACATGATTTCATGAATTTAACTTTTGAAATACCCTTTTATCTAACCAAGCAGATGAATTTTGTTGCCTTGCATGCCATATTAATTTGGTTAAATTAACATTACATATTTATATATTAAAATCAATTTCTAGAAGAAAATGTACTGTCAATTTTAACAGTATGCACAGCCACAAGTAAACTGAAACTTCATTAAGCATGACTTTATAATTAACACAATTCGCAACTGAATCAGGAATCTATGGAGAATACATAATATTTCTATGATGCTAGTATTGCTTTTAATGCTTACTGAGACCATGGCAGAATATTTTGAAATTCAATGAAATAGTTGGCCAGTGAAAGTTATTTTTCTTACTCCTGGAGGAGTGCGACAGTGACATGCTTTAAAGGCATAACTTATAACATATATAGGAGATACCAATTTGCCTCATGGACTAAACATGCTGAAGCCTATATTAGGGAAAATTCAAGCTATAATAGTCTTTTAGGACAAAAGAAAATTAATTTTATAATTGGATTCTTCACAATAGATTTAAATCACTTTATTATACTAAGCCTGAATGGTTTTCAAATATTTAGGTTTAAATCTCAATGAATATATATAAACTAGATGTCTCCAGGATTTTATCTAATCTCCCATGTGTCCTGAAAATACAGCAGAAGAAATAGGATGCAGAGGATTTAGGAAGAGGAAAGAGGAAGAGGAACAGGGCTCACAGATGGTCCTATAAAAAGAATACTAAGTATATAGAAAGATGAAAGAAATGACACTAATTTTAATCTTGTTCTTGCTTATAAGTTGATTTTATAACTCCTCCTAAATGCAGGTATATGACTATGTGGATGCCCAGAAAAAAATGATTAATTACCTGAGAATATACAGTTTTTCTTCAGATTATTAAAGCAAAATGGCTTATAATGTTTTAAGTCTCAAATGATTTTGAATATTCTCATCATTATATATGTAGAAATCATAAAGAAAAATATATTTAAAGGTCTACTTTCTATATTTCATTTCAAATTTTCTCCCCAAAGATCAAAATGAAATAGTATATATTTATCTCTTTCCATTGCTCAGATGGTAAGAATTTGGACCTGATTTTTATGAGTCTTGGTCTCTCAGTGAATTTTTTTATGGAAATAAATTTGAGTAAAGAGTAACAAAAGTAGAAGCGATACAGTGAGTTGACAAACCAAGAAGACACATGTTGTCATCTATGTTGAGTGATAGTAACTTCAACTCCAAGGACCAGAAGAGAAATAAAGAAGATACTTTCAATGTGGTAAGTGTCCTTTGAGCTGGGCCCTCAAATCAAGCTAGGACACCACCTACTTCTATATTCTCCCCAGTTCACATTATTAATCAAAGGTCATCACACAAATAGCTACTTTGGGTCCTCCAGACAGTCATCATTAAAAAGGAGATATCATAAGTTTATTGACTTTTCTGTCAGAACAAATTGGTAAAAATTAGTATGAACAATATGGCTCTCACCATAAGACTGCTTTCATATTTGTAAGATACCAATTTTAGTCTTTGGATTTTAGACTAACAGCATTTTTTTTTTAACACACAGGGTTTCATCTTACTTTTGATATGACCAAAACTGGATATACAATTAGTCCTCTAGTTCAATTCTGCAGTTGATGAGTTCAGATTGTAAAAGTTGGTTGACAGACAGAATGATTATCAAAGGAAATAACTTAAAAGGGGATATGGTATAGAAAGAAGCTACCAAATTGAAAGTGAACTTGATTCACCCACTAGCAGATAAAATAAGAGCAAGTCTGGGAATATTTTAGGAAAGCATTGATGTAAGGTTTTCAGTAGCTCCTGGGCTTGAACAGAGATTTTGAAAAATAATGGGATTTTGAACTCCAAGCCATAGAACCTTCACAGAGAATCCATGTCCCTTATTTTAGTTAAAGCTTGGGCACCCTTATAAATTCTATCAGCAGAATACTTGAAAATACTCTACGTTTCTGAAGGGTATTGAGTTATCAAATTATTCCAGGCTGAACTCAACTTTCAGATATATTGTGTTTGACTCATAACTGAAATATTTCACGTAAATATCAAGATTTATGGTGTACTTAGATAACTATACGTCTGAAACATTTTCTTTATAATTCCTCATTGTAATTCATGAGTTCAAAGAAAACTACAACTGATATTTTAAACATTCATGATGTTTAAATTTTGCCACAATTATTAGCTCTCTACTATTTTATATAAAGTATACACTAATCATTTCCCTTACCAAGTAGATGCTAATAACACTGAAATTTGTGACCTTTCCTTTTAAAACATTATTTTTATTTTTTGAGACTGTAATATAATTACGTAATTTCCCCCTTCTGTTCTTTCTCTCCAAGTCCACTACATAACTTCTCTTACTTTCTTTCAGTTGCATGTCCTCTGTTTTTCATTGATATTATATTCTACACACATACACAGTCCTGTATTGATCCCTGTTGGGCCCTATTTGGCCTTGGTTTAGGCCTTGTGGACAAACTTGAGCCTGGCTTGATTTTTGAGACCTGCCAATCTCCTCCATTTGAGAATGATTCAGCACGACCTACTGACCTGAATGAGAATACCTCTTCCTAGCTACCGCTGATGTATCAATTTCGTATAGCCCCCGTGAGATCACCCCACCCCACTTTTCATCTCACTTCACCCCATATGTCATCTCACTCCTACCCCTATCCCCACCTCCTTGCTCTGCCTATATAAACAAACTGCTGCCACATTAAAGCAAGTTCCTGCTTTGACAAGACACTGGTCTTGTATGTTTCTTTGGGGCTTGACACTCACCATCCCGCTCAGCACCGGATAGACAGACCTGGCTGGACCAGGTTCTCTCCTCTAGCTTGGACCTGCCAGCAAAGAGCCAACAGATCTCCATGTTTAGTCTGTTGCTAAAGGTGAACACTACTTTAGGATAAACACAACTTTGAGCTATTCTAGGATAGCATACACATCATCATGATAAGAAAGCGTGATAGGTCACATGTTAATGCTTTACTGGACAGTTCCTCCTATAATATCTAAATATATTCCAAGTGATAGCTTTGGTAGACTGAAATTTAACAATAACTGTTTGGTAATAAGTGAAGTTTAGAGAGAGATGTTAAATATCATTATGTCACTAGCTATTGATTTTCATGACATATCAAAGCACTACATTCGTGACTAAGGTGAATGACAGAAAAATTAAAATTGAAATACTTTATACCACCCAAGAGTCTCATTAATCTCTCTCTATTTCAGCTCTTAGCTATGAAAGTGACCAGATCCTTCCTGTGTAAGTTGAAGAATGTCTTAGCTTTCCATTGCTGTGACAGGACACTGTGACCAAAGTATCTCTTCTAAAGGAAATCGTTTAATTGTGGGCTTCCTAACAGTTTCAGAAGCTTAATTCATTATCATCATGAGGAGTATGAGGTCACTTGGTGCTGGAGAACTGTTGAGAGCTTTATAATCTTACTGTTAGGCAGTGGGCAAGGGAGGGGAAGAAAAGGAAGGAGGAGTGAGGAGAGGGAGAAAGAGAGGAAGAGAGAGAGGGGAGGGGGAGGGAGATTGATCCTGACCGGACCATTTGAAACCTCAAATATAATCCTTAGTGACACACTTTCTCCAACAATGCCACACCTCCTAGTCCTAGCTTGAAAACTCATCAGTTGGAGACTAAGCATGAAAATGTGCATGCCTATGTGATACATTTTCATTCAAACCACCACATAGAATCTAGCCTTTACACTAAATAGTATATAGGACAGATGGAGAATTCATCATTTCTAATATTGATTGGCTGACAAAGTGTAAGATACTTAAAGAATTCTACCTTGTTTGTTTATTCATTTACTTGACTAGTTATTTATTTCTGGTTTTTAGTTGTTGTTTTAGTTTTGTTGCTTATTTGTTTATTTGATTGTTTTGTTTATGACAGACTCTTATGTACCTCAGGCTGGCCTTGAACTTACAGTGAAGCCAAAGATGACTTTGAATGTTATATCCTCCTGCCCACTACCAAAGTTACAAGATTAAACACCTATATCACTTTACTTTGCTCTCCTAAAGAATTCATTTTAGAACTTACTGAAAATGAAAGGAACAGGGATGTACCCCAAACATATATAGATGATGGTCTAAAATAGTAGATCTAGGACCTCCACTCAAACTCTATCAATAATGTGATAAGAGTTGGACACTGGAGGGAGCCATTGTGCTGTTAAGTATAGTCACAAAAACATGACCTCTTTACGGTTTCATAATTTTTTATTCTTCCTGAGAATGTATATTGTAGATGTCTGTGATTAAAAAAAAGAGATACAGAGTTTATTTTTCATTTTACTTTTCAAACACATATTTCTAATATGTGTTAAAAACCACACACAAAGTATGTTACCTTATACTTACAACTGCCCAGAGAACTTAAAATCATATGGTAGTAGAAAATTCTCAGAGGTGTTCACCAGTCCAGCATAACTTTCTAAATATTTATTATCTCTGAATGTACTGTAATTCAGAAATTCTTTCTCTTTTCTCTATGGCAGTGATCTTCAACCTTCCTAATGCTACAGTTTGTTAATTCAGTTCTTCATGTTGTGATAACCCCAACTATAAAATTATTTTCATTGATACTTCATAGTTGTAATTTTACTACTGTTATGAATTATAATGTAAATAGTGTTGGAAACAGATGTTTGCCAAAGGGATCTTGATCCACAAGTTGAGAATCACTGCTCCATGACATAATTTATGAAAATTCTTTAAACATTTTGTTTAAAAACAAGGTTTTGAAAACAAAATCAGTAACATAAAGGCAGAAATCAAAGATACTTCAAGAAATCCAACTCTTCACCATAGCATAATCCCAAGCTGATACATATTAGAAGAAAAGAATTAATTATTGCAGGAGTTAAAAGTAGAATTAAAGAACCATATCAGATCTTCATGTTTCCTGATATTTAGTCAATGCTGTTTGGAAAATTGATGATCAGATAATAAATCTAGGATGTTTTCCAGTTTTAAAATCTAAGCAAAGAGTGGATAGTCTATAAAACTAACTCTTAAGGCTTTAGAAGAATAGATTTAAGTAAAATATTGTATCTGGCTATCAATCTCTACACAGGAGCATCTTGATTCTCTTCTTTCTACTTACATAGATCATTATCGGTAATTACAACACCCAGATACAAAATGAATATTTAAAATCATCATTCTACTCTCTTAGGATATACTATATACCTGAATTAAGGACAAAGATTAATTTTGCTTTATTCTTCTTAAAAAATAATATTTAATCAGTACTTGGTTCACATTATATGTACTAGATTCTTCAGGTTGAATTATGAAAAAAGAGAGCTCACAAGTCATTTTTAAGATCTCCATTCATTCTAAGTTTTTAATGTATTCCTAAATAACCTTCAATAGTTTCCATTGCCTTTATTTTGAAAATATTCACTCATTCAAAAGAAAACTAACCCATCCACAAAACTGTCTCTTTTTTTTATCAGTAATTATATTTTAAACATTTCAAAAAAGCAAAAACTCTTTGAAGTTAACATTAAGAAAATATTAATTTCAAGCAGAGTGAGAAAAATTATGAATAATAGTTCCATGATGTTTCTAGAACATGATTTTAATATTTTCAACTGTTAATATTCAACACACAGAATAATTATTTTAAGATATAGTTTGTTGTTATGTCTCCCTTTTAATTTCTGATTTTGTTCATTTGGATACTGTCTTTGTGCCCTCTGGTTAGTCTGGCTACGTGTTCATCTATCATTTTCTCAAAGCACCAGCTCATGGTTTTGTTGATTCTTTGTATAGTTCTTTTTGCTTCTATTTGGTTGATTTCAGCCCTGAGTTTGATTATTTTCTGCCATCTAATCCTCTTGGGTATATTTGCTTCTTTTTGTTCTAGAGCTTTCAGGGGTGCTCTCAGGCTACTAGTATAAATTCTCTTCAGTTTCTTTTTGGAGGCACTTACAGCTATGAGTTTTCCTCTTAACACTGCATTCATTGTGTCCCATAAGTTTTGGTATGTGTCTTAATTTTCCTTAAATTCTAAAAAGCGTTTAATTTCTTTATTTCTTCCTTGACCAAGTTATCATTGAGTAGAGAGTTGTTCAGCTTCCCTGTGTTTGT
The DNA here is from genome assembly GCA_019843815.1 of Montemys delectorum. Classification (NCBI taxonomy): domain Eukaryota; kingdom Metazoa; phylum Chordata; class Mammalia; order Rodentia; family Muridae; genus Montemys; species Montemys delectorum. The sequence continues at coordinate 13,715 of JADRCD010211703.1, read as the reverse complement.
GTGCTTTCCATTGTTTTTGTTGGTATTTAAGACCAGCATGAGAGATGATCTGATAGGGTGCATGGGATTATTTCAATTTTCTTATATCTGTTGAGATCTGATTTATGACCAATTATATGGTCAATTTTGGAGAAGGTACTGAAAGGTGCTAAGAAGGTATATTTGTTTACTTTAGGATGAAATATACTTTAAATATTTCTTAGATCCATTTGGTTCATAACTTCTGTTAGTTTCACGGTGTGTCTGTTTAGTTTCTGTTTCCATGCTGAGAGTGGGGTGTTGAAGTCTCCCACTATTATTGTGTGGGATGTGATGTGTGCTTTGAGCTTTAGTAAAGTTTCTTTTATGAATGTGTGTGGCCCTGCATTTGAAGCAAGCATAGATGGACAGAATTGAGAGTTCATCTTGGTAGATTTTTCCTTTGACCAGTATGAAGTATCCTTCATTATTTTTTGAAAACTTTTGGTAGAACGTTGGTTTTATTTGATATTAGAATGGCTACTCCAGCTTGTTTCTTGGGACTACTTACTTGGAAAATTGTTTTCCAGCCTTTTACTCTGAGGTAGTGTCTGTCTTTGTCACTGAGATGTGCTTCCTGTATTCAGCAAAATGCTGGGTCTTGTTTATGTATCCAATGTGTTAGTCTACGTCTTTTTTGGGGAATTGAGTCCCTTGATATTAAGAGATATTAAGGAAAGTGATTGTTTTCCTGATATTTTTGTTGTTAGAGGTGGAATTATGTTTGTGTGGCTATCTTCTTTTGGGTTTGTTGAAAGGAGATTACTTTCTTGCTTTTTTCTAGGGTGTAGTTTCCGTCCTTGTGCTGATATTTTCCATCTATTAACCTTTATAGGGCTGAATTTATTGAAAGATATTGTGTAAATTTGGTTTTGTAGTCAAATATGTTGGTTTCTCCATCTATGGTAATTGAGAGTTTTGCTGGATAAAGTAGCCTGTGCTGGCATTTGTATTCTCTTAGGGTCTGTATGACACCTGCTCAGGATCTTCTAGATTTCATAGTCTCTGGTGAGAAGTCTGGTGTATTTCTGATAGGTCTGCCTTTATATGCTACTTGACCTTTTTCTCTTACTGTCTTTTTTCCTTAAGCCTACAGCACCTGATATTCCCAGGAGGTCTCCTATCCAAGTACTAACCAGGCCTGACCCTGCTTACCTTCCAAGATCAGAAAAGATCAGGCGTGTTCAGGGTGATATAGCCTTAGACCCTTACTGCTTTTAATATTCTTTCTTTGTTTAGTGCGTATGGTGTCTGGCCTAAGTGGGAGAGGATGTACCTAGCATCACCCAAAGTTGAAGTGCCAGGGTTTGGGGGTATCCAGGAGGGACCCAACTGACTCAGAGGAGAATGAGAGTGGGTTTGGGGGAAGGATTGTAGGAGATGGTACCTGAAAGGGGGATGGTGAGCAGGATGTAAAGTGATTAAAATAAATAAACTTTAAAAAAATTATAAACCCTAAAAATATTCTGTTCTTTAATATCTCTTGATTTTAAAAATTCAGCTTTGTATGCTATCAGTGGGAAGAATCCGCTGACATCAGCGAATGGTATAAACGTGATATTATCAGAAAAGTCAGTCTCTTCAGATTTTCAATTACAAGTTTTATTTTTACATTATATCTGTGAATTGAATTCCTATGTGTTAATTCTGTAAATTTAAAAGAATATTTTATTTGGATTCATTTTCTCTTACTTTTTATTCTTTATTTTTTATATTATATTGCAATTACAACCTTTACTTTTTCCCTTTTTTCTCTCAAAAACTTATGATATACCCCTTCCAAGTTTCCTTCATATACATGTTCCTTTTATCACTAATTTTTATTGCATGATTATTTGTATATGTACATATATTCATAAATTACAATATATATGTATATATTATAATGTGTATACCTATATGTATATATATAATATATACATATAGGTATACACACACACACACTCGGACTGGTATGTTAACTCTCATATGTATATAATTAATTCCTCAGTTTCCATCAGATTAAATCTAAAATTTGTCATGCCTCTTAATTATCTGTACTGAGTTTCAATGAAACTATGATTATCAATTTCTTAGATGTTCACATTTTCTGTTTTCTTCAATAATTCATTTAGAAAAAGCAGGTTTTGATAATCAACTAAATGTGAAGAAAATAACATAAAAATCCATCAAAAAACAATGATAGAAAACAATATGTATTCAAAAATATTTAGAATGTGTTTCTAAAAATCACATCTTCGTGTTAATCAATTGCTTCATTTTTCACCTTATTGCACATAATCTCTGATGCATCTGAGTTAAGTGTTATTTTTTAAATTAGGATTATTTTTGTGTTTGTGAGTTGACCTAAATTGTAAGGGTTAACAAAGATGTGAATCTGAATAACTGAAGAGATTATAAACAGTCCCAGAAAAGGAGAAATAAGCAAATTATATGGTTGCTTAGAATCAGAGCAACCTGATTAATGACCTGTGTATATTTAATCAAGACAATGAAAAGTGGCTCCCTTTAGTGACATATCTAGTGCAGTCTGTTTTTATGACTTGGAAGATGGTATTCCCAGCCTCTTCACTTAATAGACTGCTTCACAATCCATCTGACTTAATCATCTAGATATTGCTTCTCTGATGCTCAGACTAACACTTTCTTCACTTAATTTTATCTGATTTCCTATACTCTTACTCTTTCCCCACATTATATTAGAGGAATCAAACTGATGGCTTTTAATGGATACATCTTGATGTATACCTTAATTTGGAACATTAAAGTGATTAGGAAATTAAAACTATACAATCATTTCTTATCTGTCTCATTAATTGTCTTAAATATTCCTATTATGATTTCACATTGGTCCCATGAGTAATGATATAAGGAAGAACTCATTATGTTATGGGAGGAAAAGCTATACATTTATTAGATTTATACCTATGGGTCAAAGTCCATTGCAATGTTATCCTTGATTAATATTATTTTACTTCCCTGAGTTGCAATTATGCTTTGCATAATGGGTGATCAAGATTCAGTATAATGAAACATTCATGGAGGTCATGGTCGAACAAGTGGGATGCAGTGAATAATAGCTCTAAGGTCTAGAGTGATATTTAATATAGACTCCATTATTTTTCAAATGTATGTATCTTTCTTCTAATCTAGAAATTAGGACATTATTAATGTACAATGACATCATGCCCCTTTTATTGAATGAAAACCCAAAACCTTTGCATGGCATTCCAGAAGAATAGACAACTCCAAGTTTCAATACTGCCAACTAAATGTCTCAACAATAAAAAAAAAGTTAACTTTTAATTTAAAGAAGGAAATAGACTATACAATAGATGCTTATCTCACCAATATACTTTACTACAATACCTTGTTATTAAAAAGAAAATCATAAGCACAAATGTACTGTTTGTACATAGAAAGGTAGGAGCCTAGGCAACACATGTTCACATTTCTTGTTTTCAGTATGGCTATCTGTGTGAACAATCCTTCCCTTCAGTAAAGCAATTGGAAAGCTACATGGGTTGTGACTTTAGCAGCTCTAGCTTTCTCTTTTTATTGCTTTAGATAAGATTGCCTTCTAGACGGTGTGCTACCATCCCAAAGCAGAAGTAATTAAAAGAACACATTAATAAATCATTACATGGCAGATTACTTTAGGTATAGACTTCATGAGAATATAATACTGCCCAAACTAAATCTAAGGCTACAAGGCATAGAAAGGGGGTTAAGGCATGATTTCTAATTTTTTTTAAGAGACATAAAAGAATCTCTCCATAATAGTTTATGAAATACTATAGAGATACACAGGTATTCCTTAGTTCTGCCTACCTGAGTTATTTATATTGTTCAAACATAGTATTATGTATTCTAAGATAGCCCAGAAACAGTCTGATTTTTTGACTCTGTGGCTAATAGAACAAGGAACTGGAACCAGTGCCTTTCCTTTCTATCTTGCAGTCTCTACACTGAGATGGAGGTATTAAACTCCATTCATCTATACTGAAGTACAACTAGCAGCAACTGTTAATCATTTCCTACAGATTACTTAAAGTGCTATCCCCTGCACCTTTCTCTTGGCAAACGCATCTTTAGGAAAGGATTGTCTAAACCATGTGTTACCAGATATTACCTGGTTTTTGAGCATTATTTTGCACAACTGCTGCTAAATGCATTACATTCAGTGATTAGTTAGCCAAATGCAGCTGATCTTGTTGTGTATTTTTCAATGAGTTCTTTGCTGTATCTCCTGGACTCAAAGCTATTTAATTTCTTTTGACCTTTTCACAGAGAAGAAAATCTGCCCTCAACTGTGCACAACCCCAGAATAAATGATAGCATATTCAAGAGTCTCAGATGGACATTCATGCTCCTTTCTCTTTAGGAGGGTCTCTAAATGTGAAGTGCCTGTATTTTCAGAAAAGCGGACACATTAGGGAAATCCCTGACACGCTCTAAGTTTATTGAATTGCATAGAATGGGGTTAAGGCATGATTTATTGAGTCACTTGCTGTGGACATCAATGTCATATCACACAGAAACTCTTAGAATGGACAAAGCATTTTAGTGGGTAGTAGTTAATATAGTTTCCACACTGGTACTATATTGAAATTCTACATGAAAAGAAATGGAAGAAATAACAAACTGAATCTAACTCTTGATTTAGTAACAAAAAAGCAATAATAATAATTAATTCTGTTTGCCTGTCATTTGATTGATGCCCTGGGCATCTTGAAAGTATTCACCTCTTACCATTTATTTGTATCACATGTCCTTTTTGAAAGCATAAATAGTTTCTCATAATGATTTTTTCTTGACTACCAGCACTCACTGTACTATAAGTTGTTCAACAACCTCAGTTGTGCATGGTGTAGCTATGTTTATTGCTTTATCTTTAAAATCAAAATGAGAAGAGTTGAAGAGAGAAAAAGGAAGAGAGAACTAAAATGGAAACTTAAAGGTTCTTTGGAAAGTCATTTGTGTGGGATGGTGTTTTATTGGGGCAAACACATGAAGGAGTGTTTTCCTGAAGTGGACACAGGTGAAAGCCTAAGACAGACACATGGAGGAATGTTTTGCTGAAGCAGACCCAGAAGAAAGGATGTAATCTAAACATGTGAAAGGAAAGGTGATGAAGGATTCTTTGCTAACAACACACATGGATTGGTCCATCTTACATTATGTTGTTGAGTTCCATTTGTAGGAATTCCATAGAAAGAAATGCACCAAAAATGTTCCGGTGGTATGCCAAGGCTCCTTTGCACTTCTGCCAACTTGGACTGAGGCAAGACCCATGGAGTACATGTGATGTTCAGAGAGAGTATAAAAAATACTCAATGGACAGTGGTGGAGGCTGAGCTCGGCTTACTTATAGAGTTAGCTATACAACACCTATTGGTCTCAAGTCTTTCTGATCTTCACTTTGCTGACAGAGGCACAGCTGAGAACTTCTGGGTTTCTGTTTAGTCCCTCCTGATGCTGACTCATGCCACAGCTGAGGCATGGCTAGCTCTGCTAGGTAGTGCCATCACTGCTAACTGGTGTTTGCTGTTCCAACTCTACAGAACTGGATTGCTGGTATATCTGTAAAGTGTGTATAAGTGGATCAAGCTGCATTGCTGGCCTGTGAAATAAACTACACAGATGGAAGTTGCACCAAAGACCCTTTATCACCAGGTCCACTCCTCTGCTCATCCTTTCTTTCCCACTACCTCTGGTGGTTGGAAGATTAAAAGGGATGATAAAGTGTTTAAAAACCATCATTAGAAATAGACTTTAAAAAACTTAAAAGTTACAGAGGACAGAGAGAGAAAGTGGGGAAGGAGCTATTTAACTTGTGACTTATATTATCTGATTTATGATTTCTGGAATTTCAAAGTAAGGCATTTCCATAGAGATACTTTGCAGCATTTTCTCTGTCCAATCACATTAGGGCAGTGACAGGCCTGTGATTGGACAGGAATCTCTATTGGAACTAGAGTTGAAGGAGGAGAAAGGTCAGGAACAGGAGGAGGGAGGAGATCATCATGGAGTCAGAGGATGATGAAGAGTCAGATCTGAGTTGTTATACAACCAAGCAAATGTTTTTACAAAATAGATTAATTGGGTTAGAATGTTGTCTTTATTATTTGGTTCTGAAAGTATTGTATTGACATCTTATAAATTGTAATTTTATTATTATATAAATCTGACTGGATATTAAGGCCTTAAAAATCATGCTTTACTTATCAGGTTCTAGGCACTATCTAGATGAATGATTGTGGGGATGTGTAAAGAGTTGCCTGGGAGTGAGATGTTGTAAATAGCTGAGAGAGAATAACAAAAGCCCACCTGGATGTGGTGATGCCCAGGATGGCACTGGCTCAAGAACGTGGCATGACGGAAAAGTTTGTGGGGTAGATTCATTTTTTTTTTTTTTTTATAATTCCTGCAATAATACTTAGAACAAATCTTCAGTGAAATATGAAGAGGGCAGTTATTTGAGATTGACAATGTTCAATCTCAAATTCCTACTTGAACCTCATATTCCTACTAATTAAGGTCTCCCTCCCCTAGTCTCTTTAAGAAACTTTCTGTACTTTTCCATTATTCTTTGTTTTCACGGTTGTATAATTGGCACAGTTGATTAGAAGCTATTAAAGAAATTCACAGAGCCAATTAGCTGTCATGTTTTAACATTGCCATGACTCCCCAACTCCCCAGCAGGGTTACTAGTTCAGACTATTGTTCCCTTTGCTTGGCTTTCTTTGTTTTCTCTTAAATGTTAAGATTTAATCTTCCCTTTGAAAATCTTTCTATTATTAAACACTTACTGAAATACATAAAGTTTCAATGAGGAAGCCTCCAAAAAGTTTCTTTCCCTCCTCCACCCTATCACATCCTTTACTGGGAGAAAATAAAAAATTAATAAGATCTGGTGAGTAGGGAGCTGAGGAGAAAGAATTCATTACTATACCAGCACAGGGAGAGCTTGCTGGCAAAAGTGCAGCCTTATCATGCTTTTCACCCCAGGGGCTACAAACACCTCATGCTAATCTCAGAGAGCTTCCTTGACAGTGAGCCATGCCTACAAATTTACAAATTGTGTGGTGAATGAAACAGGGCATCTTCACTTACATTCCTATATAATTTTCCTATGTCCTGAGCAATTTGGGGCACACTTTTGAGCAACTGATTAAAAGTTGATTCCATGTATGAAAGTCACTTATTTATCTATTTATTTATTTATTATTTATTTATTTTGATATTTATTTATCCTTACCAACCTTCTCTCTGGACTCTGTAGAAGGAACTTTTGTCTCTACTGAGATACTGAAGGGGGAAATGAGATGATTTTTTTTTCTTTGCTGGTTACTGATTGTTTACCTCAGTAGAGTAGAATGGGTAAAAATGCAGGCTGTGTGTAAAGTCATATCTCAAATGCTTACCTGAAGTTAGATTTTTATCTTATTACACCTCTTTACCATTTAAACTGATAATTTGTTCTTGTGGCCTACTTCATTTATTCAAGTTCTGTTATTTATCTGTGGATACTGTCCCTTTGAGTAATAGCATTCCTTTGGCTAACTCCATTTCAGGGAGAGAGAATTCTATTTAGATGAGTTTTGCGATTCTGTAACTTATGACTAATTAATTAATATTGCCTATGTCAAGGCTATCTCATAGTTTGGCCTATATAAAGACAATTTAGTAGGCATTAATTTATGTTCTGAATGTGAAATAGGCAAAGTAAGTAAATGATATGACTATTAGCAATAATTATCACTTATATATTTAGTTTTCTATGTTGCAATTTATTTTTCTTAATTCCATATTCCTATTTCCTCTTCAGAAAAAAATTTTGAAGAAAATATAAGCAGCCTTACATTACAGTGAGAAATGAAGGTTTAAATATTGCTAAAGTAAAATGATGAATTGTATTTTAAAACATTAACTACAGAAAATATTATATTTCACATTATATATTTTCTGTAATGAATATTAGTAGTTTGTTATCTATTTACTTCCTAACCTGGGATAGGTAGACTGTTGCTGACCTCACATTTATGCTGTGAAATAGGCAGTAATATTTAAATATTCAATACAAGTAAGCAGATGAAAAAATAGTTTATATAAGTCAACTCTTAAAAGTTTGGTTACAAATCCTGAAGTCTATGCAGAGCAAGTACACAGTGCAAAACCCACATGGCATGATGTTATGGCATGATGTTCCCTATCATGTTTACAGAGAAATGAAACTAAAAGAGAATGTGAATATAATAGGACACACAAATTTGAAAACATGATAATAAATAATAAAACTGGCAAGAATTTTGATCAACAAGAGTTTTTGTCTGGGAACTTAAAACAATAAAGCTATTTTGGAAAAATATTATTAACCAAATATATTGTAGCATATTATCTAGTGATTAATCTCTGATATCTATTCAAAGGTATTTAAACCTTGCACATAGATCTTTGTAAATGCTTTATTTATAATTATGAAAGATGGGAAGTAGCCATGATACCTTGATTATTTAAATATATAAAGAAATTTTGGTAATCCAAACAATATAACATTATTTAACACTGAGAAGAAATGAGCTATCAATTCATAAAAGGACAGAGGAAACCTGGTTGGTATTGCTCATGGAACCTATCTGACAAGGCTTCATACTGCATCAATCCAGTTAACTGATATTTTAAAAAAGATAATATTTAGAAATGGGAAAACTTGCAGTCTTTCTCTGGGGATTATGTGGAAAGAATAAATAAGCAGAATACAAAGGAATTTTAGGACAAGGAAGATACTCTGTATGATGCTCTCATGCTATCCTAGTTAAATACATATTTGTTTAAATCAGAAAGTGCTTAGTGACAAAGAGGACACCAGGAAGAAATTTATAATGTGGCATGAGAATTTAATTGATCACAAAAATAACTATAAAAGTAATGTTGCCAAGTAAGCTGTTTTTGCCTAACAGACTGAGACATTGGTATGCTCTTGGTTATCAAAATATTCATGTAGCATGAGGCTTTTAAGTTGGTGAAAAATCATAGTAAATTATAAAGCATGGCCATACTGTACAGTCTCCCTTAACCTAATGGAATACTGTATCTACATACTCAGGATCTAAAAAAAAAAAAAAAAAAAATAGTTCTGATTGGTTGACATTGTTTTTACTTTTTGTGCTTATTTTCATAAAATACAAATGTTTTTAAATTATTTTATTTTTTCCTTTATTGAAAATAGATTATTTTCTATTGCAACACTTAATGATTGCAGTTTCCCTTCCCTCCACTCATGTCAGTTCCTCCCCACCTCCCCTTTCAACTAGATCCACTTACTCTCCTCATATTAGAAAAAGAAGAAAAAGAATTAGACAGGCTTCTAAGAGATAACCAAACATGACAAAATAAATGATAAAAACTATCACATTAACACTGAACAAGGCAACCCAAAAGAAGGAAAAGAGCCCTAAAAGTATTCCTAAGAATAAAAGACCCACCTGTTTACACATTTAGAAATCATTTAACAATACTAAGCTGAAAGCTATAATACATGCACAGAGACCTGTGCTTGATGCTGCATCTCTGTGAGTTCACATGAACCTCACTCAGTTGATTGAGACACCTTGCTCTCCCAGTGTCCTTTGGATCTTATACATTTCCATCTCCTCTGTGTCTTTAGTGAAGGACTGTACACTGTGGTCAACCAAATGAGAAAAGTAAACACCACCCAGCCACAAGAACTTTGACAAGCTAGAGGATTGGCAGCACAAAATTTGTGGGAGTAGACAAACAGTGTCTAATTTGATTTAAGGCCCACTCTAGAAGATGAAATCCATATTCAATACTGTTTGGGTGACCAAGAACCAGAAACTAGAAAACCTGGAAACATATGATACGTTCTCTTAGACTCTGAGCCATCTCTCCAGCCTCAGTCAGGTGTGGGGAGAGGGGAGAAGAAGAAGGTTGGGAAAGAGAATAGAAATGAGTGGGGGGCATCTCTGAGATTAATGTGAGACCTGGGATGGGGAGGCTCTTGGGAGGATATGGGGTGACCCTGAGACTTATAGCAGCAAGAGATATATAGACCAAAGTGGACTTCCAGTCAATGAGGGGGACATCAACACTCACAGAATCTTCAACCCAAACTTTGTCCTGTGTACAAGATGTGCAGGGATAAATATGGAGCAGAGATTGAGGGAATGGCCAACCAGTGACTGGCCCAACTTGAGACCCACATCTTGAGAGAGAACCAACCCTGATACTATTAATGATATTCAACTATACTTGCTCCTGAGAAGCTTCATCCAGCAGTGGATGGAGGCAGATGCAGAGACTTGTAGCCAAACATAGGCAGAGATCAGAGGTCTTGAGGAAGAGGGAGGATAGAGTTGAATGACATGGAGGGATCAAGGACACCAAAAGAAGACCTACAGAGTCAACTAACCTGGGTTCCTGGGAGCTCACAGAGACTAAACCAAGAACCAAAGAGCATGCATGGGCTTGACTTAGCTCTCCCCCGACCATTTGCCACACATGTGCAGCATTGTCTTCATGTAGGTCTCCTAACAACTGGAACATGGGCTGTCTCTGGCTCTGCTGTCTGCCATTAGATCTCCTTCCACTAACTTGACTTACTGGTTGAACCTCAGTGGGAGAAGATGCACTTAGTCCTGCGATGACTGGATGACCCAGTTAGGGGTGCTACCCAAGCAGGTCTTCACCTTCTCTGAAGAGAAGGGCAGAGAGGTAAAACTTAATTAAAACATTTGTGGATGCTGAAAAAAAATAAAGAAACCTCTGGTAAAACTAAACACCAAAAATAAAAGTATCAATAAAAATTTATTTCAGAAATGTAAACAAACAAAAAATGAAAGAAAATTGATTGCTAACTTTGACTTTGGTATTGAATAGGGTCTGTAAACTGACTACTCATGCATCCTGTATTCTCATCAATAAGGTTGCTCTTCATGGGGGGGGGTGTCCTTCTTTATCAATCCTTTTACATGAATGCTATGTAGTATGTCATGTATGCTGTAACTGATCAGGTTACAGGTTAAAAAATGATTGACAGGTGCACAAAAGCCAAGTTTCTCACTGTTGAGGTGAAAATATAGAAAACCAGAAAAAGGGTAACAAACTGACCCATGTGGTAATGAATTAGAGTTGAAGGCATTAGTCTAGAATGGATGTCAGCTCAAAAGATGGAGATTGTTACACAGGAAAATGTTTTGATATTTGGAGATATTCTTGATAAAACTGTATTTACAAGTTACAGGGTATGTGTGCCTTCTTTTTCTATCAGGTGAGATTATGAAGAAGAAATAATTTCATGTAGGTACCACCAGCACAGTCTTAATTTTTAAGCACTGTTTTTGAATAAAAATAATAAGTAATTCTTAAAAAAAAATTTGATTGTAGGCAAAGGCAGGAAATATATTACAGAGTGTAGCATTTCCAAATGTCTTAAGTAAGTCATGTCTTAACTGTAAGTAACAAATAATGAAAAAAAAATTGATTGCTGATTGTAAGAATCCCAGAAAGGAAAGGAAGGATAGAAAGGGAGAGAAAAAAGGAGTGGAATTGAGAAAAGGGAACAAGAGAACGAAAGAAGGAGATGAGGACACACAAATACAGAAACATACACACATACATGCATACACTCACTGAGAGAGGAAAAGAGAAAGAGAGAACAAAAGGGAAAATATTATTGATACCTGGTATCAGAGTTAAGATGAACAAAGGCACTACATTAAAGGGTGCCTAACAATTATAATTGATGTATCCTTAGCAAAATAGCAAGAAGAATCAGAACAGTAACTTGAGGTTATAATGTAAATGTAAAATACATAACCATGAATCTATACTGATATAAATTATTGAATAAATAAATATGAATCATTATTCTAAATTCTTGATATACTGGAAATTATAACTATTTAAATTTACAAGGCATTTTATTGAGAAAGGATCTTGTTTGGCCTAGGCTAGTCCCAAACTCAGAAACTCATGTGGGCCCTTAAACTTCTGATCATTTTGCCTTTAGGTCATGAGTTTTTAGATTGCTGAAATATAATCCACCACTTTACATTTATTTGGTGCTGGGGATCAAACTTAAGCCTTTGAATGTACAAGTCCAGCAGTATTCCAGCTGATACCTGCAGCCATAAAGTCCTTCAAAGAAAAATAAATGATGCCTTTATTATCAAGAGAAGGTTTTGTTGTTGTGTCTAATACATTAGCCCTTACAAGTTACACAGTGACAATGAGAACCCTGGAAGACAGCAGTGAAGTATTTCTTTTGAATAAGAGTTAGCAACAATTGTAGCAACCATTTCAAATATAGCTTCTTGGTTGCAGTAGCTTAACATACTGTGCAGTTATTTTCTAGTAAAAGTCATTTTATTCATCTCCATAAGGAAAAAGAGGATTTGTGATCGTGTACTGTGATGATGTGCTCTGATGGTGTGCATACAATTAGAAAAATACAATTGTTATTAGTTTTAGCATGGGGTTATTAACACTACCATCATGCAATATAATATAGTCTAAATAGAGTTGTAACACTTAAACATTCTTGCAGACACTTTAGTAAACTACAATGAATACAGTGACTTAGAGAACAAAATTTTATTGGCCCTTGGTTATGAAGTTCAGACATGTGAAAGTACTTGTAAGCAGAAACATATTTGTCTGACAAGTTCTGGGGGAATGTTTTCTATGCCTTATCCAGCATTTGGTGACTATTGGCATTTGTTGGCTTGTGGTAATTTTTCTTTCTGTTTCATCTTCACACCTTCAGTTCTTATAGGTGGCTTTACTTCTAAAGACACTTATAAATGCATGTGATTATGTAAAGAGTCTATCTAATGAAATAATATAAATTATCATCTAAAGATCACAGTTAATCACACATTCTGACATATAAATTAATATTAATGCATATAATTCTATATCAAGTAAAACATTCATGAGGTAATGTATATCAGGGGTCTGCAACATCTGATGGTACCAAAAATTAAGGAATATTCAAAGAACAAAGAAGGCTAACACAAGGACATAAGCACATACAAAGAACACAAGAAAAACTTACAGTATCTCTCTACTCACAAGGGATTAAAATTAAAGCATTAAAGCCAATGACCACAAAACATGTATAAACTTAGGAACCCAATATATAGGACAAAACAAACATTTTATTAAAAGTAAAGACAGAATGAGAAACATTCCGGGGAAGGGATTTAGGAGAAAGAAATCATAATCAGAATTCTTGCAGTCTATTTTCTTCCTTTATCAATAATGCAGTAAGGTTGTGGATGGCAGAGTGTTTACCTAGCATGTATGGGATCCTCATTTTGAACTCAGTTTGACAAAACAGAAATAAAGAGAAAAGGAGACAAAAGAATAGGAGGATATGGAAAGATGGAGAAAAGGGAGGAATGACACAAATAATTAAAAATAGAAGCAGTTGAGTTGATAATAAAGACAGACCTCTAGCCAAATATTATAATGGCACTATCTTTGTTAAAACTTCAGGCTGGATATACTAGACTTATCTATTTATTATTATTGTTATTATTATTATTATTATTATTATTTTATAAGTAAGGTTGTAATGTTAGGGCTTAAGGATGACTTTTAGAATATATTATATTAGTTAAACAATAATCAAAATATCAAATGCATACTTTGGTCAGAATATTTTGTGA
>JADRCD010211702.1:7126-63678 GCA_019843815.1 Montemys delectorum | reverse complement strand
GGGGGGGGGGGGAGTGAAATGTAAGAGCCAAGGTTAACCAGTAACCAGTAAGTCCCACTTGCCCAAGGAGAGATGACTTATTGGAATGCTGGGGGCTGCAGTTTGTGGTCCACTGTCTGCCCTACTTTCCTCTGGGACATCAGACTTCAGTAGGCCAGACTGAGGAGAGCAAAGCAGAGCCAGAGACAAATAGGTTCTGCAGGATTCTGACCCAACTGGGAATGCTGGGAGTGTTACAACTCTTAGAACAGAAATAAAGAGGTCTGGGTGGCTTGCACAAGGCAGGTAGCCAGGGTCAGTAAAGACAGATACTCTCAGATGATCCTTAATGAAATAAGTTGTGCACTTTATTATATATGGACAGGGACTATATGAACCTTGGAGGGTGGGATAGGATCTGAGGGTAGATGTTTTCTATTGGCTATGGTTTAGATGTTAGTGATGCTCTGTGTGCATGGGGAAGAACTCCAGGTGCTGCATTGTTAAGTCACTGACTGGACTGACTGCCCCTGGTCCTCTCAGTGGCCGAGTGTTGTGGTTACATGTTCCATAGCAGGTACAGAGACAGGCAGGAAGCAGCTCCACTCCTGCTGTTCTCAGATCTCTGAGATTCCCAGGGTTTGACCTCACTCAGCCTCGACAGTTCTTATGCCTGTCTGGTGGCACACCCCACTTGCCCTACACTAGTTCTTGGGAAATGACAAGCCACATGTTTTTGCTTCTCTAGACAAGTTTGCACCAGACGTGCTTGATTGGATGTGAGAGGGAGGTACGGAGGCAGGGGATACATCAGTATTCATGCTTGGGTTCCTGATTGGATCTGATGAGATCCCATGGTTTTGCCTTTTCAAGCCTCTGTAAAACCTCTGTGATTCGTTGCCATTTCCTGGGAAACCCAGAATGAACCACTACCAGGGTTCATCATCCTGGTCAGTATTTAATTGAAGATTGCTTCAGTTTTAGCTCAAGATTGTGGAACTGGTTTTTCTCTAGGTTTCTCAGGCTTAATGGGGTCCAGTTCCTCCTTCAATGACTGGAATCTGTCTCCTCACTCCTAGTGACACACAAGCAACTGTGAGTGAAGCATCTGCTGCTTGCTTCACTCTAAAAAGATTTATTTTTACTTTATGTATATGAGCATTTTACTGCATGTATGTATATCACATATGCACCAGCTGGTAGAGGCCAGAAGGTGTCAGAATATTCCTGGATAAGTTATGAGTTGCCATGTGGGTGCTAGAAACCAGTCCTGGATTCTAGGAATGGAACCCAGGTCCTCTGCAAAAGCAACACATGCTCTTAAGCACTGAGACATCTCTCCATCTCTCCTCTCTAGCTCTTGCTTCTTGCCTTTGGCAGCCTGGACCAGGTGCTGGAGACAAGGCTCATAGATCAAGGGTATCAGTTTAGCTGGCCAGGGCCATGCCAGATGAACTTAACCTCATACTGCATGGCCTTTGAAAGAGCCAGCCAGCCCAGCACTGTCTAGCCAAGCCCAATCTAAACTGCTAATCCACCAACTTGTAAGCCAAATAAATGCTTGTTGCACTAAATTACATAGTTTGGGATGATTTCTTGTATAGCATGACAGAGGTAGCCATTCACAATACTCCCCTAGGAGGTGAGTTACACAATCACTTTCCCACAGAGATGGTTCAAGTCTGTGTTCACCTGAGAATAGAGATCTCAGCTGCAGAATAACTAGAAGAATCCCAGGATAGCTCTCTTAGAATGGAATTTTAGCCAGTCAAAATTTGTTGGGTATCCTGTTAGAGACACCAGAGAAGTTTAGTTAGAGTTTCCATTGCTGTGAAGAGACACCATGACCAATGCAACCCTTATAAAGGACAACATTTAATTGCAGCAGGCTCACAGGTTCAGAGGCTCAGTCCACTATCATCAAGGCAGGGAGCATGACAGCACCCAGGCAGGCATGGCTCTGAAGGACCTGAGAGTTCTACATCTTCAAAGAAAGCCAGGAGCAGACTATCATCAGGAAGCTAGGAGTAGAATCTCCAAGCCCACCCTCACAGTGACACACTCCAACCAGGCCACACTGCCTAATAGTTCCAGTCCCCTGGCCAAGCATATTCAAAGCACCACAATAGTGCAGCAGGGGAGTCAAGTTCACAAGCCAGAGACAAGCTGTGACGAAGTAGTTGTGTGAATGGACGCAGGAAGGCGAAATCATTGCTAGCTGACTGTCGAATGGATGTCCCAGGTGTGTGCATATGTGGGGCAGGAATTTCAGGTGGAAGTGGATAAGCTAAAGTGGCTGGATGACATATATAGGGATCCAGCTTAACCCTCAGACCCAATGCTAAGCCTCTTACCACACCAAGAACATGGGCTCAGGTGCCACTTTGAACTCTAGAATCTTTATTCTTTGCCAGTTGATACATGTACAATTTTTATTTCTGACAGGGTCTTCCTATGCAACCCAGGCTGGCCTTGAACTTTAACTTTTTTTGTTTTGGTTTTTTTGAGACAGGGTTTCTCTGTGTAGCCCTGGCTGTCCTGGAACTCACTCTGTAGACCAGGCTGGCCTCAAACTCAGATATCTGCCTGACTCTGTCTCCCAAGAGCTGGGATTAAAGTCGTGTGCCACCACTGCCCAGCAGCCTTGAACTTTTAATACCCTTGCCTCTACATCCTGAGTGCTGGAGTCAGAAGTGCTGGTGTGCTGGAATACCACCTTGCCTGGAACTTGTATGTTTAAATTAGGATAAACATGTATTCCTCAAACATTTGCCATTTTTTCACCGTGAAAATTTCAAGATAACTCTGTAACAAATGTCATTTTTTAATGGCTGAGTATTATTCTATTGTGTGTATATACTACATTTCCTTTATCAGTTGATAAACACTTAGGCCGTGTTTCTTAGCGCTTGAGAATAGTGTTGGAATAGGAAAGCAGATGTCCCTTCAACATACTGATTTCCTTTCTTTTGGACACATACACAGCAGTACTGTCATATTGCAGTTCTAAGTTTAAATTTTTGATGGATCTCCACACTGTTTTTTTTAATTATTTGATTTTATTTTATGTACATTGGTGTGAGGGTGTCAGATTCCCCTGGAACTAGAATTACAGATAGTTGTGAGCTGCCTGGTAGGTGCTGGGAATTAAACCTGGGTCCTCTGAAAAACTGGTCAGCGCTCTTAACTGCTGAGCCATCTCTCCAGCACCCATTTTCTTTATAATGAATGTATTATATTTCTATCATTAAGGATTTTTTTCTTCCATATTCTTGTAAACAGTTGTTTTCTTCAGTCTTTTTGGCATTAGTCATTCATACTAGGGTGAAGAGAGATCTCTGTGGCTCTTGAATTGTGATTTCTTGATAGTAATGTTGAACATATTTTCATGTATCCATTTGGCCATTTTAATATCTTTGTCTGGAGTGTGCTTGCACATGGTATGCATGCATGTGTGCATACCTGTTCACATGTGCCTGAAGTTAACTTCCTCTACTGCTCTCCACTCTATTTACTGAGGCAGATTCTCTCAGTGAAACCTGGTGCTCACCAATTCCAGCTTATCTATATGACCAGCTTGCCTCTGGGATCCCAGTTTTGCCTCCTTCCCACTGGGATTACAAGCAGTGTGTGTGCACACACTCTTGTATGTGTGCACCATACTCCTGTCTTGCTTGTTTTGAAATGGGTGCTGGGGATCTTAACTCAGGTCCTCAGGCTTGCACAGCAAGTCTTTCTCCACTGGGCCATCTCTCCAGCTCCTAACTGTATGTCTTCTTTTGAGAACTGCCTGTTTAGAAATACTGAGAAATAAATGTTGAGAAATAAAATGTTCTCAGAGTTCTTTGTGTATTCTGCATATATTGCCAATATCCTCTCCTACTCTACGAATGTTGAATGTTCCCTTTGCTACTTAGAAGCCTTTTAGCTTTGTGACACAGTAAATTATTAATTTGCTCTGTGCTCCAGGCAGTGTGTGCCTGTCTCTGCACTTGCCCAAGAGCCCTGGATTCGCGAATAAAAGACACTCACACCCCCACACACAACCTTTATAGTTTGATATGCCTTAGCTAGCTCAATGGTTGCACCACTCCTGAACCTCCACATGGCTAACACATTCACCTCTCAAATTCCTGAGTTAATACTTGCTAAATCTGTATTTCATCCCTGCTACCACAGACCCAAAGGGGGAGTGGCCTCTGGAGCCCCTTTCCCCAATTCTTACATGGCTCTCCCACCTGCACCTTTTCCTGTGAGGTCCGTCTCATGTGCTAGGCTAATGGCAGAATCTCTCTTGCTGTCTGCGTTTCTTACCTGGGAATCCTAAAAGTTCCACCTCTATCCCCCTGCCCAGCTATTGGCCACTGTTAAAAACCAACTGTTAGCAGGGACCTGCAGCAGATATGTGAATTCCCATGTAAGCACGAATCAAATCCTCAACAGCTTTGCATAGTCCTGTTTGTCTACTTTGCTTTCGTTTTCTATGCTTTTGGGGTATTGTCAAAATGAACAAACAAACAAACAAGCACCGTCTACCTCCTTCTGAGATTACAGGCTTCACCACCAAGCCAGCTCCTCAATGTTTTCTTCTAGTGTTTCCAGGTCTTACATTTCAGTCTTTAATACATCTGTTGCCATTGATGATTTTGTAACTAGCTTCATTCTTACATGTGTGGAGACCCAGTTGTCCCAACAAAAATTCTTCCACTTCTCCAAAGCATGTTCGCAGCCCTTCAATAAAAATCAACCATCTGTAGAAGGCTGGGCTTCCTTGCAGGCTCTCTATTTTGGTCTTATGCATCTATTTTATACTGATATATTCTGGCAAGGGTGAGGTTTATTTGCTGGGTAGAAGGGAATATTGTTTAGTTTTTGAGACAAGTTCTCACTATGTTTTTGAACTTGTGGTTGTCCTGTCTCAAGATCTCTAGTGTAGAAGTTGCCAGGCTGTTTTGAGTACTATAGCTTTGTCATATACTTTGAAGTTTTCTAATCTGTTCATTTTGTTCACAATTTCTTAGGCTATTTAGGATTTTTTGTGATGTCATTTACATTTTAGAATTTTATTTAGTTCTATGAAGAGGCTGTGATGGTTTATAATTGATCATCAACTTAACAGGATCTAAAACCACCTTGGAGACAACTGTCTGGCCATGTCTGTGAGGGATTTCCTAGATTATGCTAAACTGAGGTGGAAAGACCCACCCTAAGTAGGGACAGTACCACACATCCCATGGGCAGGTCTCCTGTATTATGTAACTAGGAGAAAGCTAGTTGAACACCAGCATTATCTCTCTGTGTTTCTGGCTGTTTATGTCATGTGACCAGCTGCCTCAAGCTCTTGCTGCTGTGAATTCCTCCAAGATAGACCAGAACCTTGATTTGTGAACCAAAGTAAACTCATTATCCATGAAATAGCCTTTGCCAGGGTATTTTATCATAGCAACAGAAAAAGCAACAGATACAAATGCCATCATGTATTGACAGGGATTGTGCTTTGTTATCTTTAATTTGTAAATTGCTTTGTGTACTACAGACATGTTAGCATGTAACCCCTCCAACCCACCACCAGCCCTTCCACGTTGTTACATCTCCACCCCACCTGTGCTGTGTGGTTTTGTTTTTGAGCTCTTTCACATCTTTGGTTAATTTAGTCCTATTTTTTTTCTGTAGCTCAGTGACCAGGGCTACCTCTGTGATTTCTAATCATTTACTGCTGGCCTATAGCAGTGCTTCTAGTTACTAATTTCTGAGTGTTGAGTTTGTACCCGAAACTCTGTTAAATTCATCTTATCAGTTCTAATAGTTCTGGGCAGCATTTGGGGAGGACTTGTACATAAGATCACATCACCTGCAGTCAGAGACAGCTTTTCTATTCTTCTCTCTTCTTCCTTTCTTTTCTTCTCTCTTCTTTTCCTATCAGTCCTTTTTATGCCTCACTCTGACCAGGACTTGCAACATGATGTTAAATAAAAGTGGTGAGAAAAGACTCCCTTGTTTTGGTCCTGACCTTATGATGTTCTCCACTCTTCTCCAAAAGATGCTCTTAACCTTATGACCACCTTCCACATCCTGGAAGTAAACCCCTGTGATGCTGGGGATGAAACCTAGGACAACAACCAGATGAAGGCTCACAACCATCTGTACAGCTACAATGTACTCATAAGCAATAAATAAATAAATAAATAAATAAATAAATACAAGAACTCCAGCAAGGGAAGCAGGCAGGCTAGGTGTAGCTCTTCACCTCCCTGTCTTCTCTAAATTAATCCTCTAGTCTCACCCCATCTCTCCAGCAGCAGACCTGCTGCAGCCTCTATTCCCCTCCAATGGATCATGCAGATCTTCATCTCCAAAATTCCTGCCTCCACTCATTGCTTTGTCCCGGCCTCCAACTCCAGCAGGCACTCCCTGGGAACCCACTCTGACCAGGGAAGCAAGTAAGTGAACTGTAGATCTTCACCTCTCCCTCCATTCTTTCAGGTCCAATCCCCCAGTCTCACCCCCAGCTCTAAAGCAGAGCGTCTGCTGAAGCCCTTCCTCACTCTCTGCCCCCATTCCAGAGAACTAACTAAACGGATCCTAGAACTCTCTGCTTTCCTCCTTCTCAAAAAGCCCCCCCACAATTTCCCATCCCATCACCACTCCTGATTTTCAGGTCACAATACTCCAAAACACATTTTACCTGGAACCCCAAAGAATCACGTATATCAGGACCCCAGAATATTTTCTTACAGGCAACACACAGCTACCACACTCTCCGAAAAACCAGAGAGGAAACAGAAACCAAGATACAAAATACCCACCCAGCTATCAACTATCAGCATCTAGAATTACAAACTTCTCAATCCCAAATGCCTAGCCTTCAGTGTAAAAACACAACAAGAACCATGATAATGTGTCTCCGTTAGAGCCCAGAAGGCCCTGAATACTTAAACATAATTGAATCACAGGTAAAAAAAAAAAAAAAAAAAACCTTTAAAACAGCCTTTATGTGTATGGTAGAGGTCCACAGAGGAAACAAATCCCTCAAAGAAATCTATGAAAACACAAATAAACGGTGTAAGGAAATGAATAAAACCATTCAAGACACTGTGGGACTGTGAAAGGTAGCTTGGCTCCCGTTGAGCTAAGGCTATCGCCTGACTCCCAGGCACCAGGCTCCTGTCACTACCCACAGCCCCCCCATAGATTTGTGGCTATCAGTCACATATGGGCAATGCCCCAAACCCCTCCACTTGTAGAAGATGTGACCTGTGGTTAAATGGGTTCAAGACAGATCTCCATTTTAATGAGGTACCTAAAGGCCTGGAGGATTTAGCCAATAAGCTTTTCTTCCTAGACACTCCTCCCTACAAAAAGTATTTAACCTCAGGCCCTCCCTGAGAAGTGGGATATGGTTTTACTCATCCACATTCCGCCATGACAATAAATGCCTTAAAGTCATGGACTGCCTCTCTTCACCAGGATCTACCGTGGGAAGCCATGGAGAAGGCCTTCACCTACAGGGCCACTGTCTAATCTCCCATAGAAGGCCTATCTGCACTCCCAGCCATGGCCACCACCAAGCCAAGCTCAAGCCCATCACCATGAAGCCAAGGACTCTCCCCTCGGACCAACCAGAGCTCCTCCCTTTTCTCCCAGCCCCAGGCTAGATCCAGCCCATAGGCTCCCCACTCTGTTGTCAGCTCTTCCGTGGCATCCAGTGGAGCCTGGGTGTCCAAGAGCCTGTGAACCAGACAGCTCTGGCCTTGTCACAGGCCCAGGAACCCCCAAACCAGTTCTGGCTGTCCTGCACCTCAGACTGCACTTTCCCACCCCTGGCAGAGCGGATGTGAGACCCCATAACCCTACAACACATGAAAGTAGAAATTGACTCAATAAAGAAAATCCAAACCAAGGGAAATTTGGAGATGAGAAATTTTGGAACTCAAACAGGAACCACAGAGACAAGCCTCACTAACAGAATACAAGAGATGGAAGAGAGAAACTCTCAGGCCTTGAAGACACATGGAGACCTCAGTCAAAGAAGATGTAAAAATCTAAAAATCCCCTGGAACAAAACATCCAGGAAATCTTGGGCACTATGAAAATACAAAAAGACCAAATTGAAGAATGAGGAACTGAGGAAGGAGAAGAAACACAGGTCAAAGGCATAGAAAAATAGTTCCAACAAAATCATAGATAAAAATCTCCCTAGCCGGCTGGGCAGTGGTGGCATATGCCTTTAATCCCAGCACTTGGGAGGCAGAGGCAGGCGGATTTCTGAGTTTGAGGACAGCCTGGGCTACAGAGTGAGTTCCAGGACAGCCAGGGCTACACAGAGAAACCCTGTCTAGAAAAAACAAAAAAACAAAAAAACCCAAAAAACTCCCTAGCCTAAAGAAAGAGCAGCCTATTAAGTGGGCTACAATCTAAACAGAGAATTCTCAATAAAAGAAACTCAAGGGCTGGAGAGATGGCTCAGTGGTTAAGAGCACTGACTGCTGTTCCGAAGGTCTTGAGTTCAAATCCCAGCAACCACATGGTGGCTCACAACCATCTGTAATGGGATCTGGTGCCCTCTTCTGGCTTGCAGGCATACTGCAGGCAGAACATTGTATACATAATAAATAAATTTTTTAAAAAAGGAAGTCAAAAGGCTGAGAAACATTTAAAGAAATGTTCAAATCCTTCACAATCGAGGAAATGCAAATGAAAACTGCTTTGAAATGTCATCTTACATTTGTCAGAATGGCTATGGTCAAGAGAACAGGTGATATAGTTCATGCCGGCAAGGATGTGCGTAAGAACAACATTCATACATTGCTGGTGGGAGTACAAACTTGCACAGCCACTACAGAATTCAGTGTGGTGGTTCCTCAGGAAAATGCAAATCAATCTACCCCAAGATCCAACTATACCACTCTGGGGCATATACCCAAAGAATGCTCCATCCTGCCACAAGAGACAGTTGTTCAACCATATTCACTGCTGCTCTATTCATAATAGATATATATGGGAAATACCTGAGATGTCCCTTAACAAAAGAATAAACAAAATATGGTACATTTACACTATAGAGAATCATTCAGCCATTTTAAAAAATGATATGTATCTGCAGGCAAATGAATGGAACTAGAGTGAGGTAATCTATAACCAGAAAGACAAACATAGTATGTATTCACATATATGTATATATTAGCCATCAAGGCAATGATAACTAAGCTACAATCCATAGAAACACAGAGGGTAGGTATAGAGGAAGGAACTAGGAGGAACAGGTAGATTTTGTTAAGAAAGGAAAAAAATAAATAGATACGAATGGAAAATAAATAGGTACCGGAATGGGAGGATCAAATGGGGAAGTGCAGGAGGCAGGGGTTTGTGGGAGAGAGTATGAGGGGATAGCTAAAATTAGAGGGCATTTGAGGCTCAGTATGGAGACGTAATACAGTAAAAACTTCTAAAATATATACATATATGAAGGCATAAATAAAATTACCAAATAATGGGGGACACAGAATCCCAATCAGCCATCTCTTGTCACCCAAGGAAGCTTCCAGTGCCAGGATTTAATTGAGCTATTGGACAAAGGTGCTCCATGGGCATCCAGGCTGTTGCTAAGACTATAGGTTGCTATCTACAAACTGACAGCAAGTCTCTATTGCTGAAGAAGACAACACCTATATTAAACATAGAGATGTTGAGCTGGGCCTACATAGAGCCTCTACCCTACATTCCATCATCTTTGGTATGGGAAGCTACTCTGCACACTATTAAAAGAGTAACATAAATACCAAAACAGCCACAGACCTTTTATCTACAATGATGTATATATGCTAGGGTAATGGCGGCACAAAGCTTGTGGGAGTATCCAGTAACTGATTTGACTCAAGGTCCACTCTACAAGATGTAATCCATAACTGACATTGCTTAAATGACCAAGAACCTGAGACTAGATAGCCCATGGACCTAGGGAAAACCCAGATACTAGTATTCTAAACAACCCCTAAAATGTAGCAATAAAATAATTCCTAATGGCTGGGCAGTGGTGGCATGCAACTTTGATCTCAGGTGCTCAGGGGGCAGAGAAAGGTTAATTTCTGAGTTCAAGGATAACCTGGTCTACAGAGTGAATTCCTAATGACATTCTGCTACACTCATGTCTCAGTGCCATGCTTACCCATTACCTGAGAAGCTTCCTCCTGCAACAGAGACCCACAGCCAGGCATTATACAGAGAGTGAGAGATCTTGGAACACTTAGCCCTATGTGGGATGTTAACATCAAATACTGCCCCTCAGGGAACTCCTCAGAAGAGGAGGCAGAAAGAGTATAAGGGCCAGAGGGGAAGGAGGACACCAAACAAACAAGGCCTTCAAATCTACATGAGCAAAGCTCCTATGAACTCACACAGACTGAGGCAGTACGCACAGGGCCTCTGTGTATATATGATGGCTCCCAGTTTAGTGTGTTTATAGGATTTCTGAGTGTGGGGATGAATGAGTGGGTATGTAAGGGTGGGTCTGATGCTAAGATCCTGCTCCCCAAGTGGTTCTTGATCTACCAGTAAAGGTGGCTGGGACCAATTGCTGGGTGGAAGGAAAGAGGCTTGACTTATGGATCCCCACAAGGGAGAGAGGAGACACAGGAGAGGAGAGGAGTTTTCACCATGCTTCAGAGGGAGAAAGAACACCAGCTATGTGAGATATCAGGTGGAGTGGCCATAGGCTGCTTCTCCAGGAGAGATTAGGGTGTTGAGCAGGGATTAAAGGTAACTGAGCAACTGAAGCTAAGGTCAGGTTGAAAGGTGCTGAGCTAAGAATATTGGGAAGGGCAAGCTAGCCCTGGGAGATTAGTAGTACCTAGCAATTGAACCAATAAGGCAGGTTGAACAACTCTGTGTGTCTGTGTTTTCCATCTGTGGATCCAGTATTCTCTGGGTCAGGGCTGGTAAAACAGTCTACCTAGAGCTTGAGACAGTGTCTTAGTCAGGGTTTCTATTCCTGCACAAACATCATGACCATGAAGCAAGTTGGGGAGGAAAAGGTTTATTCAGCTTATTTCTACATGGCTGTTGAACACCAGAGGAAGTCAGGACTGGAACTCAAGCAAGTCAGGAAGCAGGAGCTGATGCAGAGGCCATGGAGTGGATGTTTCTTACTGGCTTGCTTCTCCTGGCTTGCTCAGCCTGCTCTCTTATAGAACCCAAGACTTCTAGCCCAGGGATGGCACTACCCCTTTGATCACTAATTGAGAAAATGCCCCACAGCTGGATCTCATGGAGGCATTTCCCCAACTGAAGCTCACTTCTCTGTGATAACTCCAGCCTGTGTCAAGTTCACACACAAAACTAGCCAGTACAATTGACCCCTTGTCAACTTGACACACAAACACATCACTATTAAGCCTCAACCCTTATGTTCTTATTTATCCCCAAGATCTAAAGTCCCACAGTCTTTACATATTAAAAGTTCAATCAATTTAAAATGTCCAATATCTTTTAAAATTCAAAGTCTCTTAACTGTGGGCTCCACTAAAATACATTCTTCCTTCAAGAGGGAAAAATATCAGGGCACAGTCACAATTAAAAGCAAAACTAATGTCTGGGATCCAACTCACGATCTTCTGGGCTCCTCCAAGGGCTTTGGTCACTTCTCCAGCTCTGCCCTTTGTAGCACACATCTTTATCTTCTGGGCTCCAGATGCCTGTATTCTATTGTTGCTGCTGTCCTTGGTGGTTACTGTATGGTACTGGCATTTCCAAGACACTGTTGTAACTAGGCTTTACCAGTAGCCTCTCATAGACTGTCTTCATGGTGCCAAGCCTCAACTCCTTTGCATGACACCTTCAGTCCTGGGCCATGAATTGCAAACTGAAGCTGCACCTTCACCAATGGCCTTTCATGGCCTCTCACTGTGCCGAGCCTCAGCTGCTCTCTATGACCCCTTCATGCTGTCAAAACCAGTACCACCTGGGTGACTCTTATACATTACCAAGTCCTGCTGCAGCACAAGGTACAACCTTGGCTATCTCTGGAACATAGCTTCTTAGTGCTCTCAGAAAACACTCTCCAGAAGATGTCATCTCAATGATGCTGGTCTCTTCTTAATCACTGCTAATTTCTTAGCTCCAGCTAACCAGCATCAATAGTCCCAGCAATGCAAAGTTTTCATTTTAGTAGTTCTGGTATCTTGT
Organism: Montemys delectorum; assembly: GCA_019843815.1. Classification (NCBI taxonomy): domain Eukaryota; kingdom Metazoa; phylum Chordata; class Mammalia; order Rodentia; family Muridae; genus Montemys; species Montemys delectorum. The sequence goes on along the minus strand of JADRCD010211702.1, from coordinate 51,519 downwards.
TAATCACAGCTGATACTTCAGCCCCAGCTAACCAGAACCACAGAATCTTCACAATCAAAACAACATGGCCCTGATAAGAGTCTTTAATCTTCCCTCTGAAATTTCACAAGCCAGGCCTCCATCTCTGCACTGTTTTCAACATGATCTTCCAAGCTCTCACAGAACATCCCACAGAGTTCTTAACAGTGGCTCTTCTAGCTCAAAGTTCTAAAGTCCTTTCACAGTCCTCTCCAAAACATGGTCAGGTTGTCACAGGAATATCCCACTCCTGGTACCAATTTGTCTTAGTCAGGGTATCTTATTCCTGCACAAACATCATGACCATGAAGCAAGTTGGGGAGGAAAGGGTTTATTCAGCTTATTTCTACATGGCTGTTGAACACCAGAGGAAGTCAGGACTGGAACTCAAGCAAGTCAGGAAGCAGAAGCTGATGCAGAGGCCATGGAGTGGATGTTTCTTACTGGCTTGCTTCTCCTGGCTTGCTCAGCCTGCTCTCTTATAGAACCCAAGACTTCTAGCCCAGGGATGGCACTACCCACAAGGGGCCCTACCCCCTTTGATCACTAATTGAGAAAATGCCCCACAGCTGGATCTCATGGAGGCATTTCCCCAACTGAAGCTCACTTCTCTGTGATAACTCCAGCCTGTGTCAAGTTGACACACAAAACTAGCCAGTACAGACAGGGTAGCAAAAACTTTATACTACAGATGGTGTGCAATGGGGAAGGCAAAAATCCACTATTAATTTAGGAATTCTCAGATGGATTACACACACAGTGATATAAGTCTAGGAAGAGGGGAGAATTGGTTTCTCAGAAAGCAGAGCAAGTCACATGGCTCTAGCATGTGAAACTTGAACAAAGGAACACAGGGAGAACCTCAGCTTAGAGACACTGAGCTTAGAGTCTCAGTTTAGTTTCCTGCTGTGCAAAGAAACAGGCCAGCTGACCTAAGTCAGTGAAAGACAAACAACAAAAGCTGCCTGCTTCCTACAAGAAGGTAATCAAAGGATAGATATTTAAATTTTTGTTTGTTTTTAAGGATAAAAGGGAAAATAGATTTTGCCTGAGCCAAGTGGGGATTTCTTCCTGTGGTTTGGAACTGATACAAAGTGCTTAAGATGGGAGGCAGAGAGCCAGTTGGTAGACACAGCAAATATTAAACTCCACAGAAGTGAGAAGTTACGGAGAATGAATGAAAACATGTCTTAAAGATATGTAAAAGTCTTGCCAGGACAATTTCTTGGGATCTCTGAATGTGGTCTACTCATAGGGTTTCTGGGATTTCTTTGCCTGGTATGACATAGAGAAAGTCTAGGTTCATATTGATCTGTGCACTTTACATGTTCCATATGAATGTCTTTACAGAGCTATGTGTTGCTTGTTAGGTTTGTATATTGCAAAATGGAAGAGGAGACAGCCCTGACAAGGTTCACACTCTGAGATGCTGGGGATCTGGGATCTTCCATTTTAACTCCCTGCTTGATCCTACCTTGTGGGATGGTAAAGCCATGCCAGGAAGCTTGGTAAGGTAGAGCAGGTCTGGGACCCAGAGACTCAGTGGGCACACACTTGAGACTTAGGCTACTTCTCGCTCCCTGCCAAATTCCTAGCCTGGAACACATACCACACGGATGGACGGGGTGCTGTTAGGAGCAGATTTGTCTCAACAAGTGAATAAATAACATTAAATGTAACATTCTGTGATTTCTGACATTTTTGAAAACCAGTTATCTATGTAAAGTAATCTGGACTGTTCTCCATTATCTATTTCTAATTAAATATCTGAAAACACCATAACAATAAACTCAGAGCCATGAATTTGCTATTTGGCCCTTAACTCACAGGGTTAAACATCTCAGATCAGTTTATAATAACAGTTATACAAGGACTGGGTCTAAGCCCCATACTTTTAAATTTTTTGCATCAACAGAAGAAATTTATACCAAAAATTGATAAATTTTTTGTTTGATTCTCTGAAATCTAGTTCTCTGGGGAATCTCCCTTCATCATATCGGATCCATATACTCTGGAAGGTGTAAAGGCCCTAATTACCTTTTCTAAACATGCAAAACTAAAAATCTTTCTTCCAAAATAGCGTATCTATCAGTGGCAACCAGGAAAGCTTGTATCCTGCCCTCTCTTCCAGAGGAATAATAAAACCACAAAACTCAAAATCACACCCATTTTGAAAGTTAAAACAAACCAAAACAAATGAAGTAAACTAAAATACTGTCTGTGTCTATTCTTAGGCCTTGTCTATTTTGCCAAGCAGGATAAAAACCCAAGATTCCCGCAGTGCCCACGTTGGATAGAATTTGAGTGTCCTGTGAGGTGTATAAAGTGATCTTATACCATCCTACCTAGAGCAGCCATCTTGTTATACCATTTATCTGTTCAGCTCTCTGACTGGAGCCACAGACATAATTTATTAATACCTGTATAATATCTATCTGTTGATCTCTCTACCTGGAGCCATAGACAATAATTTACGCTTGTACATAGCAGGCAATTATTATCACTGCCTCTCTACTAGGAGTCAGTGACTAATTTTCCCTATCCTAGTTCTGAATCACAGGCGAAATTCTCCACAATTTGGACAAAATCTATATAACTCTTTCCTAAAAGCAAGTAATCCCAATTTTATAAATTCACAGTTCAATCCATCTCTGCCCTCTTCTGACTCAGAGCAGCCTGCAATTCCCCACAGCAGGGGACCTCACAGCCTGCTTTGTTTCAATGAGTCCATGTGACTCATCAGTGCTACCCAACTAGTCTCTAAAAACATTAAAATAAAATAAACCTCTCTCAGGCTAATAAACTTAAATTTATAGTGGATTCTTGCCCAACACATTGGTTCAACATCTGTTGTGGGAAGTATTAAAAAAAAAAAAAAAAAAAAAAAAAAGAACCAGCACATTCCTGTGCTTGTGCCAGGAACTCACTGCCTCGGTGGCTTGGTTGGCCATACACTGGTGGGCAATGGCCAACCTGTTTTTATCTCATGAAGACTAACACAGAACTCCAAAATCTCTCTACCCAGCTCGCTAGGTTCCCACTGACTGGTCACTACCATGCCATTCCCATGCTTCAAAGCCCCCACGGCCTTTGTGGTGCACATCAGGCAAACCTACGTTTTGCCTTTCTCTCTGGAACCCAGTCAACTCGCTTCAAGAAGAAAACACCACACAAACTTACTTCAGAAACAATGGTAACTCAATCTCTCGGTGCAACAACTAGAATCCTAATCTTGTAAGCCATATTAAATCTAATTTCTCCGATGGCGAATCCTGGTGGAAACACTAGTAGCTACATCTCGTCCTCACACTATCCCTGTCCCTCCTGTGCCTTTTCTTGAGTGCCTTTCCTTCTGTTCATTTGTTTTGTCCAACTCTGAAGTGATAATTTTTGTTTTATGTTATTATATTTTATTTTGTTATAACTTTACTAGGGTAAAGGTTAACAACTGAGCTGTCCTTTATTCCTGCTAAGAGAGGGAAAATTGATTTTCTCCAATAGAGTTGATATACACTGGGTCTATCAACCACTCCAGAACAGGCCTCGCATTAAGTAGTTGACCAACATATGACAGACTACACACTTTGTGTGTGTGTGTGTGTGTGTGTGTGTGTGTGTGTGTGTGTATGTGTTGAGGCTTGGTCAGTTTAGTGGGTTTTGTTTTTTCCTTTTTGGGCATAATTTTGTTTTCTGGGGGTGGTGTTATTGTATTGGGTTTTTGCAAAAGATCTTGAAGTAGGGTGCATAGGGAGAGGGAGAGGATCTGGAAAGACTTGGAAGAGGGAAATATGATCAAAATATATTTAAATTTAACAATTGTTTTAAAAGAAAAAAATAAAAATCAAAAAGAAAGAATAGCCCTGCATAGTCCAGCTCTAAGGCTCATGTCACTCCTGGTAGTGATGCATGCTCACATAGAAGTCTATTCTGCTGAGTGAAAAGCAATCTGCAACCACTGGACTGGAGTCAGCAAGTAGAAAGGTGCCTTCACCAGCAAAGCAACCAGGTAGCAACCTGGGCCTTATTTGAGTCTAGTCATAAAGACTTAACACCCGGGGAGGGAGCAGGTATTCCCACTCAAGGCCTGATGTAGTTGAAAACAGTCTGTCCTGTGGGTGTACAGGAACCCACCTGATGCCCAAGCAGGTCTTGAGGCTGTGAGAGCTTCTGCACAGTGCGTTTTTTTTTTTGCTCCATGGAAGCTCTGTGCTTTGAAGTCCAGCTCCCCAGAGTGAAGTCAATTCTGCCTGGACTCTGCTACTGAGTCTCTAGTGGTTTTCAACCTCCCTAATATTTCAATACTTTAACATGGTTCCTCATGCCAATTATTTTTGTTACTTCATAATTATAATTTTGCTATTGTTATAAATTGTATTGTAAAAAAAATCCGTGTTTTCTGATGGTCTTAGGCAATTCCTATGAATTGTCTGACTCTGGGCCACAGGTTGAGGAACACTGCTCTAGGGGGTCTCTTTGATGCCTGACCTAACCTAGTTTTAGACATTTCTTCTGCAAATATTAGTCCAGCAGTTAAATGTTAAGGGGCTTTGTAGTGTATTGGGTTTTACAGGGTGAGGGAGCTTTGGGGACAGGTTTCAAGTCTACAGCATGGACTTAGTACATTTCCCTCCACTCCTCCCTGGAGGTGAGGGAGAGTTGCTGTGTGCAGCCCTTCCCACATGGATGGGTCTTGTTCTGTTGCAGTAACTGTGGGCACTGCGGTCTCTCCTGACTTCCTCAGCTCTGTGAAGACATTTTGGTATGTGACTGGTTGCTCAATTTGATATATATAGGGGAAGAGACTACCAGAGACTGCCAGAAGATCTTAGCCACCCACTTCATGCAAATCCAAACTTCATCTTTTTTTTGAAGTTTTGAGTGTTTTGCTTTCATGTACATATGTCTAAGCATCACATGTACACAGTATAAATCAGGACCAAAAGGAAGTGTTTGATCTTCTGGAGCTAGAGTTACTGATAACTGTTAGCTGCTCAGAATCAAGCTCAGTTCCCCTGGAAGAGCAGCTTTCACTCTTAATGGTTGAGTCATCTCTCCAGTCTCCTGACCCTTATACCTTTTTTTTTTAATTTTATTTTTTTACCATCCAGTCATTGCCCACCTCCCCATCTGCCCTTCATGACACAAAAATGAAAAAGAACCAAGTTAATGCATTAGACTTACACATAAAGGATTCTTAACTCTATTTCACATAGATGTTCAGCTTAAAAAAAAACCCAAGACATCCAGAATATTGCTGACCTTCATTTTTATTTAAATATATTCATCTTGAAAGAGAGGAAACTACACAGAAAATATTTTATATAAATGTAAACATGCATGTCTACATCAGAATTAAGCAAAATAAATTTTTAGGCACAAGATTTTAAATATCATTGAAGGACACAAGGAATCTAAGACAGAAATAACAGGAAACAAAAACACACAGTTCCTAACACTTAAGTTGGTCTTCCAAGCTACTGGTTAAGGCCTGAGTTTCAAAAAGTTTATGTTTCTTGCCAAGTGGAAAGATCCAGTTTGGCTGTTCTTAATACACATCTACAAAATAATTCTCTTTTAAAATAATTAATAAATATTTCTCTCTCTCTCTCCCCCCCCCTCTCTCTCTCTCTCTCTGTCACACACACACACACACACACACACACACACAACTAGTCTCTCAAAAAAGGGAAGGACTTTGGAATTTTCAAGTTTCCCTATTACTACAGCACATCACCCACAGAGAAAATTATTCTGTTATAGAAATAAGCTAACAAGTGGCATTATATACAAATCTCTAGTTCATCTGTATTGCATTTTCCCAATGTTTTTCAAAGGATTGCCATGGCATCTCTGTAGAATTAGTCTTTCCACCTCACCCAAGTGAACATTGCATAGAGCACTAAAAAGGTCATTTACAGATTCAGTAGAGACTTGCATGGGCATTGCGTACTTATTTCCAGCTTTGTCTCAATGCCTGGAATGTTTCCCTATTTACCCTCCATCCTTCACCTAGTAGTTGTCTCCGTATCTTCCCCAACCAGAGTAGGAGCACCTGCATGTCTAGTTTCGTGATGACTGCCCCTGCTTTTGAGGCGCTAATACCAACAGAGACCAGGTAGAACGGTAGTTTGTATGTACACCAGGGCGTACCCATAGGTTGAAAGAAATGAAGAGTTTGTGAAATAGTGCCTGAGGAGCTCTGGAGAGAGGTTTAGAGTGGGTGAAGAGGAGGGAACAGCAAGGGAACAGCAAAGGCACAGCGACAGGAAGGGAGGGAGTCCTTTGGTTGGCACAAGGATACCCCTGAGAAGCCATCTGGGAGGCTACATTCTGGATTTCCAAAAATAGCTTCCTTACTCTGGTGGGAGAAGTAGAAAGAACCACCAAAGGATTTCAGCAGAGAGCAAAAACTGGAGCCATCTATATAGAATGACATGTGATGCTGGGTAAGCCAGGTGACTGGGCAGTCTGAGGCACAGAAAGCTCGATTTATCAAACCCAGTGCCACATGCAAGTACTTCCTATGTCAACAGTCACCAACTAGCATGCCAACACCACAGCTGTCTACACCAACCAAGGCTTTTAGAGAAAAACAGGGCAAGGTAAGACTTAAAGAGGCATTTTTAGTTCAAGTTCCTGGAACCTGCCACAGTCTGAACAGGTTATGAGCAGTAAAACAATTCTATCCCCACATCTAGTGACAATTCAAGTCACCTAGTCATAACCTTCACCTTCCCTGAGCTATCATTACCAAAGAATTATAAAGCAATTATCAGTTTGCTATAAATAGGTTCCCACCTGGCACTGGAGCATCTCCCAGTGGGCCGAGCCTGAGCACCAGGTACCAGTGCACACTCTGCATCTGAGCTCGTGCAGAGGTGCAAATGTGCTGCTGGGCATGTCGACCACATAGCTGACCTATATGACCTAAGGCCCCACCATGGACCATTCACTTCCTTCTTAGGTCCAGACCACCTTCCTCCACTAGTGCAGGAGGAAAGGGGTGAACGGAGAAACCCGAGTTAAGAACAGCATTATTAATGTCTTAAAGGGAAGATAGGGATTTCCTAGGATATATTCATTCAGACTAGAGATGGGAGTGACACACAAGTCACCACACACTTCCTCAATGTGGAACACTGACTAGTGACCAGTTTCCAGCAAGAACATTTATTTGGAAATGGCACACAGCAAAAGGCAATCTTATGATTCTTTTCTATAAAAATACCCCCTCAGACTGGGAGTCAGGCACAAACAGTGGCACAAAAGCAAACAGCTTTGAAGCCTGTTCCATACTCCCCAACTCCTGTCTGGATTCTCATCTGTGGAGGCTTGCTGCTGGTGAATGTGCTCAGAGGTTCTTACTACATCCCTCTTTGATTCCTACCCTCTGCTAACATCCTGGGAATGAAGAACAACCTAGGGATGGATTCGCATGAAGGCAAAAGCCTCAGATGAGCTGAGGATGTGTGTCATCATGGCAGCGGCTGTTCAATCTGTTCACTCTGCCTTGAATGTGCTGGAACTGAGTCTGAATCCAAGTTGAATGCCAGCAAAGCTTTTTTTGTCTTTTGGAATCCAATAGAAAGTTCCATGCAAAAGAATCTGAAGCCAGCAAGTGCAATTCAAAAGAGGAAGTAGTGAGCAAGCTTGCCCAAGGACAGGTGACTGGCTATTCCCCGCTGCTGTGTACTTCCCTTTTCCTAGCTGTGCTGGACAGAGCTATTGGATCTCCACACACACACACACACACACACACACACACACACACACACACACACTTCGACTGACCCAAAGGCTCTGCCAAGGCCAACTTCCATGGTCTTGTCAAACTAGGTCACAAAAAATTTCCTTACCACTTTGTATCAACACTGTAAAGTGGTCTTAACATATTTTATGACACAATTTGAGGATCTCTTTTCTTTCCTGCCCTTAAAAGACTTACATTTTAGTGATAAAGAGCACCCAGCCGAACTGAGGGTTGCCGAACTACTGGTCTATGAAGATACAAATTTTGAGTGTCCTAGACCAGGGTACATTGGTCTGTTTTTCATTAACAATGTTAACCAAATAAAACAGAATTCTGTTAGTTCTCCTATAGATATACTTAAACTCTGAATCAAGAGATTGTTCAAAAATTACATGAGAAAGTCACCCACCACCACCAAGTTAAAGACTGAGTATCTGAGTGCTTCCAGGCCTTAACTCCTATTGGCTCTGATTCGCAATGTCATCCTATGGCATGTGGTCCCGGCAGACGAAGCTGGGTCTTGCAGCATGTTCGCGTACCAGAAAGCAGATTTCAAAAGCCTGGTGCTAGTCATCACTGTCACTGCCAGACTCACTTAGCTGCAAGTCATTTCCTATGAAAGAAAACAAAATCAAACTGAAAGCATGGCCACTGGCTATTAGCGACTTCCGTGGCTCCGCTGCCTCTCCACTGCCCTGGGCTCTACCTGTAACGTAGCTCACTGCACTTTAATATGCTTTATTTTGCCTTCACTTAAAATACCAAGACTTCCTTAAAATTCTTTGGCTAGCTGCTCAGCTATCACATCACAGTAAAAGCTTGTTAATCAGGGCTAGAGAGATGACTCAAAGATAAAGAGCACTTGTTGCTCTCGCAGAGAATCCAGGTTCGATTCCTAGCACCTACATTGGTGGCTTACAAGCATCTGTAACTCCAGTTCCAGGGGGTCCAATGCCCTTTCTGGCCTCTTCCGGCATCAATGCATGTGGAGCAACACATATAGGCAGGCAAAACACACAAAAGATAAAAAGAATAAATATAACTTAAAAATTAAAAAAACAAACAAATCAAAATGAAAAATCAAAAAACTTTGCTAATCCAATTTATTAGGCAGGAAAACCTATTTGGCTCATGGAGAAGGCTGGTGCAATCGCACTTTTGAAAGAAACACTTTCATCATGTGCAAAGTAGTCGGGTACTGCCTGTTAGTACTGAAGAGGAGCAGCAAAACGGGTTTAAATATGTTAATAGCAAAAAATATAAATTAACATACAGCATTTGTCAGACTAGTTCACATGAGTTGCTTTATAATTATTTTATTTTATTTTATGTATATCAGAGTTTGGCTTGCATGCATGTCTACACAATGTGGTGTCTGATACCCTTGGAGCTAAGAAGAGGAAGGTGGATCCCCTGGAACTGGAGTGGTTGTGAGCTGCCATGTGTGTGCTGGGAATTGAACCCAGGTCATCTGAAAGGACAAGTGCTTGTAATCCTTAAGCCATCTCTGCAGCTTCATTAAGTTGTTTTAAAAAAAGCTAAGTAGAGCCAGGTATGGTGGCTCATGGCTATAATCTCAGTACCAAGGAGGCTAAGGCAGGAGGATCACAAACTCAAGGCTAGTCTGGTCCTATGCCACCATCCCAAATACCAAAAGAGCTAAGGAAGAGGCATCCCATTATGGAAGCTGAGTGCTACTTACAATTGTAGTACACTAATTCAATGTCCTCTCTGCCCATCGCTGTTCAAGGTATTTATATTACTTTAAATCTCAAGTTTGAACTAGTCAGCTCTTAGGGAAGCTCCAGTTTCTTATTTGGGATGTAGGTACCTAGGATTTCAAAGGACTTGACACTTTAAATTCACATAACAGAAATGTGTACAAAAGAACCTCAGCTGATCCCAGCTGGATGAAAGTGAAGGTCTGTATTTCTAAGTTCTAGCCCAGTTTTTCTCTGTCCCTGGAACCCTCACAGTCTTCTGACTGTGAGGACAGACTTTCTATCTGGACCTCAACTTACACTGCAGATAGGGCACATCAGGCACACTGCTGAGGTGCCTGAGGTTGGCAGGTGGAAGGGTCGGCAGTGCCTGAGTGGGTGGAGGTCAGACACACCCTCCACATTCCCCTAAGGCATGGCACGGCCCTGCAGGAAGGAAGTACCCAGCCTGGAATGTCCATAGTGCTGAGACTATTAATGACTGTCTGGGCAACCCTGCAGGGTTAACCAGGTCTGCAGTCCCACCTCTGCTGCCAGGCCTTCAAGCTCCTCAAAGAAGATTACCAGGAGGGAGACTATTCACCATGGAAGATTCCAGGGAGAGAGCAGAACTGGCCAACTCTGAAACAAAGCCAACTTTATTCTGGCTTTCCTCTGTTTTATATCAGTTGGAGGAATAGCTACCCAAACATGACAACACTCCTTCTTTTCTCTTGTCAAAGGCTAGGCGGTGTCCAAAGAAGGTAACTAACTTTTAAAGGCCAGGAGATGGGCAATGGAGGAATATCTTAAACCTGGTATATGGAAAACCAAAGAGCCTATACAACCAAGTTTAAGCACTTGGCAGAAGTCATAGCCACAAGTAAGAGGAAAAAGAAAGAAAAGACTAGGAGTTTTGGGCCTCCCTAGTTTGTCTTCATCAAACCCTTTCCTTTGCCCTAACCGCCTGTAGTTGATAGGTTCTAGCACAAGGCAAACGAAGCAGCATATGGCCCTCAGCCACCAAAGGAGGGCACACTTACTGAGCGTGTTCATGAGCTGAGCACTTCCTTGGGGCCGGCTGGTCCCATTGGCTACCGCAGGCCTGCTGTTGTAGGGATGCTGGTGTGAGGGCTGCAGAGGAGAGGCTGGGCCATTGTCCTCGCCTGCACTGCTGGAGCTGTCGTCGTCACTTCCTGAGGAGCTCTCAGAGTCGGAGGAGCTGCTCCCGCTGCTGCTGCTCATCTGCTCAATAATGTCCACCTCGGCCCTCAGCTCTGCAACGACACAGCTCTGAGATGAACTAACTGCAGCAGGGGAACCCCCAAACCAACAAGAAGACCTACTCTGTCTCCAGGGTTGATGGGAATACTGAATTCACCAAAATAAACAAAATGCCTGTTTTAGAATGACTCTTCTGTGTAAGAAACACATCAGGGTTATTCATTAGTCCCTTAAATAAACACTTTGATCTGGGTGTGGTGTGTGCTAGCAGTTGGGCACTGGAGTTAGGAAGATTTTGAGTTTAAGAGCAGACTGGGTTACAGAACAAGACCTGTCACAGACAAAAAAAAAAAAAAAAACCAAATGTGAATTATTGTATAAAACCCCAAGTAAGAGAAAAAGAATAGAAAAGCGTTTATCTAGCAGTTGGAAGTCTGAGGACTTATTTAGATGCTCCTATCTTTGTTTCTCTCTCCATCACTGAGATTAAAAACTCTGGTAGAAGAAAGGATTTATTGTTGCTCACAATTCCAGTTGAGCCTATACGGGATGCCACAGAGGCAGGAGCTTGAGGTTGAGCAGAGACAGCTGAAGCCTCTGCTCACACCAGGGACTCACACCCAGGGAATGGTGCTGCACGCTTGTGTGCATCTTCCTCAGTCTAATCCAGACCATCCCTCAAAGCATGCCCAGAGGCTAAGTAAGCCCTCACAGGAGAGCCAAGAGGCACATCCCCAGGGACTTCAGAACCTGAAAGCTGACAGTACTAAACATCACACCTGCTCAACAACAATGAGATCGATGTCAACGGACTCTGAGCCAAGGCTGGACAGCCAGAGTCACCCTGAGTCCTTTCTGACCCCCAAGGAAGCCCTGGCAAGGGAGGACACATGGTGAAATGCCACACCCTCTTTTTGACTCTCACATATTTGATCATGGCTCTGCTTGTCTTGCATTCTTTGTGGATGTTCATCAGAGGTGAAAAAGCCATGTTTTCCCTAACCAATCCAGTGTCCCTGAATACCTGTGGGACTAAAAATGCAGCTATAGATTTTTTCCTGTCCAAACATCACCATGGCATCAGATGGCTCCAGGCTACTCTTGGCCTAGTTCCTATTATACTATAGTGGAAACTTCCACAACAACTTTCTAGAATCAGAGAGGGAAAATAGTTAAGAGGTGCCACAGCTGTTCAAAACTCAGGGTGACTGTGTCTATGAGAAGGCAGGTTTCTATAGGGTAAGAAAGGCAAACTCCCAGGAACAAGCCTTCAACTCCTTGTTTTCTGCTATTAGGGATTGCATTTGTTCCACAAAACTTATAAATGTGAAATATGCTTAGCCTCATAATGCCTGAGAGTCTGGAGGACCAGAACATTCTACCATATAGGACAAAAGCCAAGGTAAGCATGTCTCAAGTCTGCAAAGGAAAGGCCCAAGGCAGACCTCTAAGTCCTTCTGGACCAGATTTCATCCCAGTGGCCGAGGCCTTTCAGGATTACAGGCTTTGAGTCAGCAAAGAGCATCTAACCCTGGCATCTGTGGCGTTCCCTTAGTAAAGTGCTTACATTTGCATACACTGATCAGCAGATGAGCCCAGAAGCAACACACATAGGATATTCTTCCTGCACTTTACAGTCCTGTAAAGCTTTGGTTGATAGTAACGCTTATTTAAACCTTAAGCTTCTAAGAAGACAGTTACATTCAAGCCACCATGCCTGGACTCATTCTGGTCCAATGACGTCCATGAGAATGTCTCGGTCCTCACAAGCTCCAGAGCAGGGATCTCTGTTGAGATATCTGTATGGCAGCGAGCTCTCTGAGCTCCTCCAGAGCACCTTGCCCACCCCATACGCTGGCCCGGCTCTGGCTCTGGCTCGGCTCTGGCTCTCTACCTCTTTTGATGTCATCCAGCTGGGGCTCAGGTGAGGGGTTATCCTTCAAGGGAGAAGTTTTGGGTCCAGCTGGAGGCTTCGTCGGGGCTCGGAAGGGCATGGGTGGAGGTGGAGGGGGTGGCTGTGACGGCTGTGACGGCTGTGACGGCTGTGGGGGACGAGTGGACTGCTGCTCCATTCGAGCTTGGATTTTACTGCTTCCCTCAGCTCTGAAATATCAAATCAAGAGGTAAAACAGTATTTCTCAGGATGATCAAGCAAACAGGCAGCGTTTGCAGAACCAATGTTCTTTCCAGGTGACTGAAAATCTAATTGTTTAATTTTACCATGAGAATGCATTCAACATCCCTATGTCTACTGCATCCCAGAACTGAACTACGCACCAGTGATGCAGAGTCAGCGAAATGACCCTCTGCTTGCAAGGCGCTCACCTATGTACTCCCTAGAATTCAAGATCCTTTAGCCACAGCCTTCCAAGAGCTGAGATTACAGATGTGCCACATCTAAGCTCAGCAAGGAGATAAAACACAGACATAATGTGATTAAGCATTCTTACAAGAAAGTAACACACTATGACTTAAATTCAATATAAAGTTGTAATAATAGATATACAAGTTTCTGGATAAACTGGATTATGAATTAGCCTAATCTTTCTTAGCTAAGCATCTACACAAATTCCCTAGAGGTCTCTGCAGGTTCTGACCTAGTAAGTCTTGAGATTCTGCGAGCATAACAAGTACCCAGGAGGTATGCTGATAGTCTCCAAATCACAGAGTAGACAGAGAACGGAGTGCAAATGGGTATCCCGGGAGTAGCACGTTTAAAACAGGCCTTGATACAAAGCAACAAAGGAGAGGACAGAAACAAGGACCACGGGCACTTCTCCTGAGGTGAGGCCTTAGCTCTAGCAGTCAAATTAGATAAATCACAACTTCTATAATCCCCACTCTCCAAGAGCACTTTTCTAAGATTACTGGTAAAGATTAGGTGTACTACACCTAAAACATACTGGCCCATGGTAATCTCAATAAATGGGAGCTGTTTCCTTTTCTAGAGAAACGAGTGAAAGAAAAACGGAAACAGACATCAAGTTGTAATAGCCTCTTAAAACCTAATTAGTGTTCTGTGAGAAGGAGGGAGGAGAGGAGGACTGGGAGGAGAGGAGGGAGAGGGACTGTGATTGGGATGTAAATATATAAATAAATTAATGAAATTATTTAGTGGACTTGTGATTTAGCTCAGTGGTAAGGGCACTCATTTATCATGTGCAAAGCTCTGCATCTGATGCCTAGTACCCTCCCTGACAAGAACCTTAATCATTATCTTACAATAATTACTGTATGACAGTAATTTACATAATGCATTGACTTTCAAATAAACTCTAACATTGAATGAACCCAAAAGTTCACTATTTTAAAAATTAGGAAAGTTTTTTGTTACTGTTTTTAAGTTTTTGTTTTTGTTTTTTTTTTTTTGGTTTTTCGAGACAGGGTTTCTCTGTATAGCCCTGGCTGTCCTGGAACTCACTCTGTAGACCAGGCTGGCCTTGAACTCAGAAATCTGCCTGCCTCTGCCTCCCAAGTGCTGGGATTAAAGGCGTGCGCCACCACTGCCTGGCTCTGTTTTGTAATTTTTTTTGTCCCCTCCCCCCGTTTTGTAATTTTAAGCCTGTACATACAAATTGAATCCCCTACTTGATAGAATAAGAGCAGTTATGAGTCTGACAAAATAGGCTCAATTATAAATACCTTGTTCTCCCCAATGACTTCATGTTTTAGCTCCCAAAAGCATTATTTCTTTTTACTGTATTCGAGAAAAATGTATATTTTATTGATGTGTCTGAGACAGGAGTGGCTAGTATTACTGATTGAACACTATGAGCAAGCAGATGTTCATATCCTTTTAAAACTGGACTAAACGCCACAAAGATTTAGAAACACTTAAGGCTATTCTTTAGAAGAGCACCTGCCAGCACATATGAAACCCTAGTTTTGACCCCTACAGTACAAGAGGAAGGGAGGACAAGGAAGTCGGCCATACCTTGTCTTCTTGACCTGAATGCTGCTGCTGAGCTTCTCCAGCACATACTCTCCAGTGTCATGGTTAATAATGAGCACACAGTCTTTCTGATAGGGCCGTTTGTTCCCTTTGAACACCGTCATTGGCGGCGTGGACCCCTGTTTGCCACAAAAGTATAAGTATAAATACACCAGCTATGAACAGTCCACCTTTACCAAGGAGACGGCTTCATCGAATCCTTCATCAGAGCCACTCAGAAAGAGCAAAGAACTCATCTTACTCCTCTAGCTTTCTAGGAAATTATAGTAAGCACCTGGGTTTAGGTAATCAAGAAATATAGCATAAAACTTTAAGAATGTAGAGAAATATTTCAAACACTAGTAATACACAAACTGAGGACAATTAACCTTGCCCTACACTACACAGAGCTATTCTAACTGGTTAGAGCAGGGAGTGATCTTTGTATTTCTTTGTAATACAAGAGCCCAGGACTGCCCCCTCATGCTTTCTCCAAGGGTAGCCAGCCCACCAGCCTGGTGAGTGGAACTAGCCCACGTTAGTCATCACCCCGAGCCTTCCTTTCAACAGCTCCCATGCTGCTCTCAAGCCAAAAGATGGCATCTTTAAGGCAGGCCCCTGACTCACCACCCATCTCTGGGCTCTGTGGTCTTTAGAAGACGCTCTTGTTCCTGCCTCATGGCTTTAACTGGCCTTCTGCCTGCTAGATTTTTGACACTGTCTGAATTATTCACCTTCGGTTAAGTTCAAATAACTCTTTCTGGTTTTCCACAAGTGTTTATTTTGGTTTGGTTTTGAAACAGGGTCTCACGTAGCCCAGGCTAGCCTTATACTCTCAATCACCTTGCTTCCAACCCTCAAAGGCTAAGATTACAGGAAAACATTGTATCTAGCAACTACTATATATTCCCATATTTAAATTCCAGATCCTAAGCTGTACAAAGTCAGGAAATGTACTCATTTGGTTTAAAGTTAATTCTTAGACCCTAGTAATGGGCTAGTACATTGGACGCTGACTTAGTATTTGTTAAATATAAGATTTAATTTGTTGTTCAGAATTTATAAAAGCATAAAACAAAACAACAACAACAACAAAATTGCTTGGCTCTTCAGCCCCTTACCTGCACAGTAGAAACTTAGATCTGAAGGGAGCTTAGGGACCATGTACCTAACTCCTTCGTTTTTCACTTGGGAAATTAAGATCCAATGGGAGATGATGTAACTTTTCATGGACAACATGTAATAAAACAGGAATTCAAATGGAAAGCTATTTCCTCTGCTCAAGGGTTTCCAGGTTTGCTGCAGTCTGCATTGTCACCAGTTACAGACTTTCTGTGTTTGAGGACAGAGCTGTGACATGTACTAAGAAACTTTTCTATTCTAACTTTTTTCTGTTTATTTGTTCTCTCTCTCTGTGTGTGTGTGTGTGTGTGTGTGTGTGTGTGTGTGTGTGTGGTGTGCATGCATGTACGCATGTTCTCTTGTGTGTGGGCAGGAATATGTACAGGTGCATGTGTGCATATACAAGCACCTAAAAGCCCAAAGCTGACATCAGGCACCTTCCTCAATCACTCTCCACTTTTCTTTTTTGAGGCAGGGTCTTTTGCTGAATCCAACTAAGTCTAGATAGCCAGCTTGCCCCGAGGATACCATGTCCTTGCCTATGTAAATGTGGGCTCACAAGCAGCCGCCACATCTGCCCAGCTTTTTACATGGGTTCTGAGGCACCCGAACTCCAGTCCTTGTGCTTGAGTACTTCATTCCCTCAAGCCGTCTCCCCAGCCCAAAGTGTCATGAGCACAAACACAAGGTCTCCTTTCTGTTTTCCTTTGGCTGAACTAGGGGTTGACTCTAAGACCCCATGCATGCAAGGCAGGCCCTCTATCACTGAGCTACCCCCCAGACTCAAAGTGCTGCCCTGGAGAGCCTTATATTACAAAGTCTTTCGTGCAGGTTTTAAATGAGTTCTTCACTCCTAAATTAGCCGAGTGTTCCAAACTTTGGTTCTTGCCTGGGACCATCAGCCTGCACTGGATCCCTTACTAAATATAGAGATGTCACTCTGGCTCCTGGCCTGCCTTCTGGCTGTTCTATGTTCAGGAGCTGCTATTGCTATGCAGGGCACACAGGGCCATTTTCTCCAGAACAGCTTGGGATAAATGCTATATATGTCTAGCAAAGGGGCTACTGTCTATTCAGAACCTTGCCTACTATACTATATACTGGACAGAGAAGGGGAGTCAGGAATAAAGACAAAGAACTACCTTAAACCAAGCCCTGAGACACATGAGTAAGAACCCACCTGACTCCTAAATCCTTTTTGTACTTATGTTAGCTCTTTAAAATATAAAAAAATAAAAAAATAAAAAAACAGAAGGAAGTTTGAACTGTAAATAAAACACAAGAGTTCATTACATGAGACCAACACTGGAAACAACTTACAGGGATGTGTGGGAGTGTGATGGTGACTTCGTCTCCCTTGCCAACCTGGAGCTCTCCTTCACAGGAAGTGTCTATCGATGCTGGCTTAAAATCATCTAAAAGGAAACAATGGATATTTCCCACTGGGTGGCTGAAATGAAGACTTCTCAGGTATTTTAATTTCAGATTAAATAAAAACAGTTGAGGATTCCTTTATGTGTATGTTCCTGTATGTGCATAGGCACATGAATACAAATATCTGCAGGTACCTATGGAGGACAGCTTTAGATAATCTCTTAGGTTCTAAGACTGGGTCTCTCATTAGCCTGAAACTCACTGAACAGGCAAAGCCAGCTGGCCGGTGGGTCCCCAGTAATCCTTGTGTCTCAATATCCCTGGCACTGAGATTGGAACTGTTTACCCTGTGGTTCTTTTATGTGGATTCCAACTCAGATATTAATATTTTCATAGCAAGTACTTCACAGATTGAACCAACTCCCCTGCCCCATCATTTAAAATTCTAAAAGACTTCATTATAGAAATATTAGCCGGGTGGTGGTAGCGCGTGCCTTTAATCCCAGCACTTGGGAGGCAGAGGCAGGCGGATTTCTGAGTTCGAGGCCAGCCAGGGCTATACAGAGAAACCCTGTCTTGAAAAACCAAAAAAAAAAAAAAGTTCTCGTCTTGGTGGAGGGAAAAAGAGTCTGGATATGTTCAGAAGCAGACTGGTGAACTTGAGAAGTTACCCTGATTTTATTCTTGCAATTTACATGTACACAATAGGAACAGTCATATTACTTCACACCTGACTCAAACGGCAGGCCAGGGGCACATGTACAAAATCAAACTCAAACTTATACTGCCCTTCTGTGGAGGAAAAAAATTAGTCAACTGGGAAATGACAATCTTATCGTTTCCCCAATACTGTCTCTCTGCAACAGCTGGGTCTGCTGTCAGTGCAAAGCACAGATGTGCCTGCATGACAAGAGGCCACACAAAGATGGAACTTTAATATCTAACACACCTCCTGCCTGTGTGTTGAGTCACATCGATTAGCTCCCGTGACAAAGCAGGTCTTAACCCATACTAATGCTACCGGAAACCCAAAGACTGTGAATCACAGAGGAATGTGCTTGGTCAGTCATGTCTTGACTCAGGACACACAGTGGAAGTACCCCTCTCCGAGTCTATAATCATGTAGAAGGGGCCCAACATAATGACTATTTCCACATCCCTTATGCTGCTGTCTTCGTCTTCCAAATACAGACCAGGCTTTAACTTACGCCAGATTCACGAACTGTAATTTTATTCTTCAACTCAAGTGAGTTGGCCCAGAAGTCAAGGTGATGTAGGTGACTTAAAGACATTAATCTCAGCTAGGTATAGTGGATCAGGTCCACATTTTCAGCACTACGGAGGCTGAGGCAGGAGGACTGCAGCATGTTCAGGGCTGGCCTGAATTATATAGTAACTTCTAGGTCAGCACCACCTAGTGTAAGACTGTCTCGAACAGCAACAACAACAAAATCAGTGTGAAAAGAAGCAGAAAGGAAGGGAAACCCTTATAGGTGGCACGAAGAATGCAGATTCCCTGGCTGTGGAGGAGACCAAGAGCAAGGGGAAAGGAATGGAGTAAAAGACGCTCGTGGCAAACGGGAAGGCTTTTCCAGGGCAAAAGCCCTGATGGAATAATTCGACAAAGAGAATGGGCATACAAGGGAGGAGAAAGGGGGCATCGCTACAAAAGGGTAAAGTCTGGCATAAGAGCTGGGAAGGGGAATTTGAAATAAAGGGGCTATGACCTTCTGAAATGGTATTTGAGACTGTAAGGTAAAAAAATAGTTGGCAGCAACCAGAGGTTGAGAGAAGAGATCTGAAAGGAAAAAAAACAGAAGTTCCAGAGGATCTGGGATGAGAGGTAAGGAAAGTGACGCTTTAGAGAGCCGGGATTAGACAGGAGACTCTAGGCTGGCACGTGGCGGCCAGGGAGCCCGAAGTGAACCTCGAGGGGCGCTCACTCACAGCGAATAGTGTGGAAGGAGGCCCGCGGCCGCTTCTCGAAGCTCTCCCCGAGCCGCAGGCAGTGCTCCTCACGGTCCAGCAGCGGGTTCGCCGTGCCGTTCATGGCCTTGCACTTGCCTGGCACCCGGATCGGCGCTCTCCTCGCGCGGCCGCAGTCCCAGATCCCCGCGCGAGCAGCCCGCAGGACTGCGCTCCCGGGACACAGCTCCGGAGCGCGCACTGAACCAAGTCCGCGCCCACCCGGGGCCGGAAACCAATCTACTCCGCGTCTGGAGAGACTCTGCGGAAGTAAGGCCGCTGCAGTTCCGGCATTGGGGAGGGACTTCCGTTTCCCCAACGGAAATAGCGGGGGCAGTGCCATGGAGAGAGAAATCCCCGGCACAACTGCAACCCACTGTTCTGGGCGATTTCTGGTCTGGTCTAAGGAGGATTACACCTCGGCTAGAAGACTCTACCCCGACGCCTGGGCTTGACTGACGGGTGAGTGTGTCCTGACCTATTCTTTGCTGGTGTGAATCGATGGCTGGGAGCCCAGAGCGTGGAGAACTGAGTGAACACGAGTTTGAGTGTAGATGTGAATGTCCCTGAACATGCCCGAGACCCTTGCGGCCTAGTTTATCCGAGGATCCAGAGAGAGAGATGACGGTTCTCGGGACCTCAGCCACCCGTCACTCGGCCCTTCCCGCTACTTCGCTCCATGGTTGCGGTGAGAGGATTTCAGTTTTTGGCCGACGACGCTTCCTTCAGTTTATGGGTACGATGCGAAACTCCGGCCTCTCCTTAACCCACCGCGAACCCTTGTTTGCCAAATCGTCTACCCGCTTTCAGTTAGAGCGGTTGTGGCCGTTGTTTCGAAGTCACATTTTCCACGGGTACTGAACCTTGATGAGAATTTTTTTTTCTCACATTCTCTCAGTCAACTCGTGGATGCGTTCCTTTGTCCTAACCAAACCTATTTCTTGTAATACTTGACTCATCTGATTTGAATTGGGAGTCCGGTCCGTGAGAGTTCTGGTCTCTGAGTGTAGTAAGCTCTGTGCAGTAGAGGCTGTCTTGGTCTTTATGACCTCTCCAGACCCCGGCAGGGTGTTGGGTAGAGTCAGCATCTCTCTCGTGAGTGTTAAGTGAATTGACCCCAGCGCCTTAAAGAGCCCTCCAGGAACCTCTCCCCCAGAGTCTCATACTCCTTTAGAACCCAACTCTAGAAGTAATAAAGAACTGGCTAGTGGTGGGAAAGATGAGGCAAGAGGAAGTAAATTCAGGGGACAGCCTGGGTTTCTTCAAGGCCCGCTTTTCATAGCTAGCCCCTGGCTCAGATGAACAGGATGGGGAGAGAAGCAGGACGGCTATTAGAGAATCACTGGCTAGAATCTCTCTTTTTTTAATTTTTTTTTCCTAAGTAGCATCGTATCCTGTTGAAGCTGGAAAGTCACCTGGGGAAACAGCACCAGAGAAACCCCTGCGTCTGCGGTCCCAGCATCCATTGTTCAGATGGTTGGCGAACAGAGGACCTTTAACAGCAGTGAATGTGTTTCCAGCAGCTGCAATGGCTTCTTTCCAAAGGAAAGGACTGCAAACAAGGATCCTTAGCACCGAAGAAGAGGAGAAACTGAGAAGAGACCAAGTTTTGGTGTCTGCTTTTAAACAGCAAAAACTGGAAAAAGAGGCTCAGAAGAACTGGGACCTTTTTTACAAAAGAAACAGTACTAATTTTTTCAAGGACAGACACTGGACTACCAGAGAGTTTGAGGAATTAAGATCATGTAGAGAGGTAGGCTGGGGTTTTCTCCTGGCCTTAGCCATCTTCATTTATGATGCCTAGAAGAGAGGTCCTTTATTACATGTAGAGTGTGGTCCAAGCTGGGAACCTTGGGTGTCATTTCTCAGGAGCTGTCTTGTTTTTTTGAAACAGAGTCTCTCACTAGACTTGGGGCACACAGATTAGCTTGGGCTAGATGGCCAATAAGTCCAAGGAGCCTTCCTAGAATGGGATTCCAACCGTGGGGCACCACACCCAGCTTTTTTGTTTGTTTGTTTTTTTGAGACAGGGTTTCTCTGTATAGCCCTGGCTGGCTGTCCTGGAACTCACTCTGTAGACCAGGCTGGCCTCGAACTCCGAAATCAGCCTGTCTCTGCCTCCTAAGTGCTGGGATTAAAAGGCATGTGCCACCACTGCCTGGCTCATACCCAGCTTTTTACCTGAGTGCCAGTGGTTGTGTGGTAAGCACTTTACTGACTGACCTACCCTAAATAAAATTATGAAGTCTATCAAATGTACCTAGGGAGAGTTCTGTTTCATTTCAAGTATGTCTAGCAATGTCTGGCTGTTTAATAGAAAACAGAGCTTTTAAGGTTCTCTTTTTTGATTTGTTTATTTTATTATGCACATGGGTGGTTTGCCTGCATGTATGTCTATGTACGATATGCATGTCTATTGTCTGTGGAAGTCAGAAGAGGGTGTCAGAGCCACTGGAACTTGAATTACAGGCACTTGTAGGTTCCCATATGGATGCAGGGAATTGAACTTGTGTTCTCTGGAAAAGCAGCAAGTTCTCTTAACCACAGAGCCATCTCTCCAGTCCCTTAATGTTTTCTTCTTAGTTAAAGCTAATCTGAAAGTTGAGATATTAAGTATTCAGAGTAAACGTTAGTGACAGATTGAAGCTACTTGGTAGTGAATGAACCATTTGTTGTAAGTGTTTTCTAAGAATTTTGCATCTGTTCTCTTAGTTAAGCTTCATAGCAACCCTATGAAGTGCATTAGTGTTGTTCCTATTTGCAGGAAAAAAACAAGATTGAGGCACAGAGCTATAGAAGTGAGTTGCCCAAGGATAGAATACAGGGGCAAAAGAGGAGTTAGGATTTGAGGAGGAGGTTAGCCCAGAGTGTGTGCACTGTGCTATGACTGCCTTATTTTTCACACTGAACTGCCCGTTGTTACCTTCTCCTTCCTAGCTCTGTTGTTTAGTATCTGCTTCATGAGGTCAGAGACATCTCTCGTCTACTGAACATTTTAGCTTGGTGTGTGTACTATGCAGATGTAGTGTGCTATAACTTTTGTGTTCTCGTTCCTCAGTATGAAGGTCAAGAGTTGACTCTGTTGGAAGCTGGCTGTGGGGTTGGGAACTGTTTATTCCCACTTTTAGAAGAAGACTTGAATCTCTTTGCCTATGCCTGTGATTTTTCTCCAAGGGCAGTTGACTACGTGAAGGTTGGTGCAGTCTATGTATTCCGCTCTTTGTTTCCTTACACCTTTGTCTAATCCTGTCCTCTTCTAGGAGCTTAGCAATTCTGTTGACTGTGAGTATGAAAATATTTGATTCAAATGGCTTACTTTGTAGATTGGTGTCTGTTTTTTTCTTTTCTTTTTTTTTTTTTTTTTTTTTTTTTGGTATTTCGAGACAGGGTTTCGCTGTGTAGCCCTAGCTGTCCTGGAACTCACTCTGTAGACCAGGCTGGCCTCAAACTCAGAAATCCACCTGCCTCTGCCTCCCAAGTGCTGGGATTAAAGGCGTGCGCCACCACCGCCTGGCAATTGTAGCCCTTTTTTAATGCAGGATTTAATTATGTCTTTTTTTGTTGTTATTGAGGTAGCCCACCCTAAGGCCTGGGATTACATGTGTGCACCACCATTCCTGGCTCATATCAAATTTATGAACATTTTACTTTTGAGGTAATAGGTTTCTTGTGTAAGAATTCTTTACTCCTGGCACGTAGATAATCTTTGTTTTGTTTGTTATTTTTTTAATGATTTATTTATATTTATTTTATATACATTGGTGTTTAGTGTTCTGCCTGCTTGTATGTGTGTGAGAGGGTCAGATCCCCTAGAACTGGAGTCACAGACAGTTGTGAACTATCATGTGGGTGCTGGGGATTGATCTCAGGTCCTTTGGAAGAGCAGACAGTGCTCTTAACCACTGAGCCACCTCTTCTGCATTCTCATCTATACCATTTTAGTTTTCTTTTAGATTTTTAGAGATTTATTTTTCTATTTTTAATTATGTGTAGTATGTATATGTCTGCATGTGAGGATAAGCACAGGTGTACCAGTGCCTGCAGGAGGCCAGAAGTTTCAGATCCCCTGTAGCTAGAGTGATCGACAGCTGCCTGGTATGGTTTGTGGAGTTGAACCAGGGTCCTCTGAGAAAGCAGCATGTGTTCTTTACTGCTGAGCCATCTCTCCAGCCCCTAAAGTTCTTTTTAAAAAACATTGTTTGTTTGCTTGTTTATTTTGTTTGTTTTTATATTTTGTGTGTGTGTGTGTTGTGTGTGTGTGTGTGTGTGTGTGTGTGTGTGTGTGTATGTATGCACATGCCATTACACATGTGTGGAGGTCAGAGGGCAACGTGCTGAAGTCGATTCCTCAGTGTGGGTTCTGGGGATAGACTTTAGATAGTGAGACTTAGCAACTTACCCACTGAGTCATCTCCCTAGCCCCAGTGTCTATACCATTTTGATAATTATTATTTTTAAATGCCTAAACTCTTAGTCTTTCATTCAATGCCATATTTGAGTTGGGCTCTGATACTGGGCCTTCTTTCTTCAGACTTTTTTTCTTGCTTCTTGGTATCCCTTATGTGCTTTTTGTTTAAGTTGCACATAATATTAGGACAGTAGATGCTAAAGTTAATAAGGATTTGTAACCAAGAGTTGGGTATTACGTGATACAGTTTCTCTTATTCTCTTTGTTGTTGCTCTGAATACCAGGCACTTAAAACTCCTTTGGTGAGTTTTGTGTCTTTTTAGCTTTAGGTCTTCTCTTTGTCCCTTGCCTGTCTCTTCCTGGCTGTAACTGTACTAACTGGGGCTTTTTGTTGGAGTGAAGAGTGCAGATTCTTCTTTCTTGCCCCTCTGGTTTTGAACTATACAGTAGCTTCATTTCTCAGAGTATGGACTTGTACATTCTTCTTTTCATTTTTTATTAGACAGATTTTATTTTATGTGTATGGATGTTTTTCTTGCATGGGTGTATGTGCACCAAATGCATGTCTGGTACCCGTGGAGGTCAGAAGACAGTTGTGAGCTGCCGTGTAGGTGCTGGGAATCAAACCCAGGTCCTCTGGAAAAGCAGCCAGTGCTCCTAGCTGTGCTGAGTCATCCCTCAAGCCCCCAGGAAATTTCTATTTCTCTGAGAATGCAGTTTTTCTTGCCCATCTCTCTCCCAGCTGTTAGAGAATCTACCAATGCTCTGTCTGTAATCTGGAGGATATTCTCGGGGTTTAGGCAGAGAAGGTCCCCACTACCCTCTAACCAGAGCTGCAGAGGTACTTCTCTGGTAGTCGTAGGCTCTAGCTTTAGGTTACTTTATTCTTGCATAATCACTTTTTCTTGCTAATCGGAAAAGCCAGCCTGAGAAAGAGCATCACTCTCTGTGAGACCCTGCCAGTATTGCTGGTAGAAACAAATTCAACAGAAACAGCCCTGTGACTTCATCCTGTATTGGCCTCTCATTCCCAAAGCAGTTGCTGTTGTTTTTTTTTTTTTTAAAGAGAAGTGAAGCGGGTTGGGGTTTTTGTTTGTTTTTAAGAATTATTTATTTGTTTTATATACATGAGTACACTGTATCTGTTTTCAGACACACCAAAAGAGGGCATCAGATCCCATTATAGATGGTTGTGAGCCTCCATGTAGTTGCTAGGAATTGAACTCAGGACCTCTGGAAGAGCATCCTAACCGCTGAGCCATCTCCCCAGGCCTGAGGGTTGGGTTTTTGAGACAGTTTCTTTGTATAGCCCGGCTTGTTCTGACACTCACTCTGTAGACCAGGCTGACCTTGAACTCAGATCCACCCACTTCTGCCTCCTGAGTGCCAGGATTAAAGGTGTGCACTGCCACCGCCCAGCTGCCAATTTTTCTACGATGTTTTTCCAAACTGGAGACTTCTGCCTTAGGTAAGCAAGTACTTGGGGCCTGAGGTTCCCTGAAGATGCAATTCATTATCATTACTGACCTTTTTATCTAATTGCCATCTTTGGTTATAAAATACTCAATTCTCACTCATACACATGTATCCATTTAGGAATCATCTGACTTGGTGAACTGTTTGCTACTATTTTCAAACCATATTGTTTTATTACTATATTTTGTATGTTTTGATGTCTACTGGTATATGTCATACTAGTAAAATTCCTTTGGGGGGGGGGGGACCTTAAGGATCCCACTACTCCCTTCTGTGGTCTCAATGACATATCAAACCACAGTCTGCCACAGTTCACTCCGGGAACCAATGAGTTTCTTGGATTTTCTTCCAGAGCATAGGTGAGGGAGGGTTGCTTGCAGAACTCTGAGTGCTACTCCCCCAGCAGGCTGCATCTGTAAGGCCTTTACTGAGCAAGAATGAGAGTTTTCCTTTAGCCAACTAAATGGAACATTCCTTCCTTTGTCCCATTCTCCCAAAGTGGGGAGCAGTTGGATACTCAGGTGAGGTTCTTATGACTCTCCCCACCCTCTGAGACGGGGTGGAAGCAGTCCGCAAGCCCAGCTGGGATAATCCTTTTGCAAGGGTATGGAGCTGAACTCCCCAAAATAGCAACAGTCACTCTCAACATCTAATTCCTTCATTTTAAAAGTTGACTTTTGCAGGGCTAGAGAGATGGTTCAGTGGTCAAGAGTGCTTACTGCATTCACAGAGGACCTGAGTTCTATTCCCAGTACCCACATCTGGTGGCTAACAACTGCCTTCAACCCCACTTCCAGGGGATTCAGTGGCCTCTGGCCTCTGAGGGCCACTCACATGCACGTACATACTCATAAATAAAAATAAATGAATCTTTTTTTAATACTAAATATTCTCACCCAGTAGTCTTGCATATTAATTTATTCAGATCCCTGTTTACATGATAAAACTTATTCTCTTCCTTCATAATACTCTTAAGTGTGTTGGAACCCACCAGTACACCAAAATGTACCAGGAATACACTTATTAGAAAGAAAGATGGGTTAGGATCTTTAGTGTTTTGTCTCGGGGGGAAATATACTACATAAGAACTATAGAGGCATCCCAAGAGGGTAAACTGGAAGGACTTCTCATAGGGTGTAGGCTTGTCAGGGATAACCAGGGTTGGGAAGTAGCTGCCGATTTGTATCTTCCTTTTGGAACAAGAAGCCTCTAAGACTCTTGGATTTACGTATGTCACAGACTGTATTCTGCCCTCAATTAAAAACAGGTTGCTGAAGTGCTTTCTGCTCCCTGTAGCAGTAGTGAGTATTACTTCCCTAGTAACAAGTGACCCTTCCATGCAGCAGTAAACAAGTAGGAACAGGAGCTCTCTCCTTCGTGCATGTTCATACATGCATCATCATGGTGGTTGATTAAAATCACAAGTTCTTTCTGTTTTCCCCTTTCTAGCAACATCCTTTGTATAACTCAGAAAGATGCAAAGTATTCCAGTGTGACCTCACTAGAGATGACCTTCTTGACCATGTCCCACCAGAGTCTGTGGATGCCGTCACATTGATCTTTGTGCTGTCAGCTGTGCACCCTGAGAAGATGCGCCTTGTCTTACTAAACGTGTACAAGGTTAGTGACTAGATGTCTGTACCTGAGGGCTGATCACCCTGTTTCTCTTACCTGCTTTCACTGTAAGGCTTGTGTGCTGCATTCCCCCCATATCCAGTGGGTAGACTGTAGCCAGTCTAGAGAAAGGGAGTCTCTGGCATGAAGCATCCCCTGTAGCTCTGGGTTTGTACAGATGCTCTTCAGAGCATCGCCAGCCCCAGATCAAGGAAGGTGTTGCAATTACCTGGGATCCGTAAGATGAGAGTGATATGTTTATAAAAAGATTAAAGAGATATAAGAATATGTTCTACAGGGGTGTGGTAAGCTATGGGGGAAGGGGGTGCCTCAGGGGGCCCATGCCAAGGCATCCCTCCCCCCTGAGGGACCAGCCACACTCTGGTATAGTATAGAATAGAGTTTATTCAGGGCATGGGGAGAGGAGTTAAGAGGGAAGTAGAGGCAGAGAAAGAGTAAGTGGAGAAGTAGAGGCTGACTATGACCACGTAGAGAGAGGGAGCAAGAGGGCAAGAGAGAAGGACAAGAGAAGGAAGAGGGGGCAAGCAGCCCCTTTTATAGTGGGCCAGGCCTACCTGGCTGTTACCAGATAACTGTGGGGCGGAGCTTAGAGTGCTAACAGAGAGGACATGTAATTAAATGGTCAAGAACATGGTCAAAAGCCTAGATCCTAAGCTGGCTCACTACTTAGAACAGTGCCTTCATCTCTCCAAGCTTGTTTCTATACCTGAAAAATGTTGGGATAATACTTCTGAGATGCTGCCGTTTAGGGTAGATTAAATAAGATGTGTGACATGTGCCCAGCACATTGCTTCCACTTTCTTAAGTGTGCCTCAAAGCCAGCCATTGTTATATTACTACTACTGTCATGATCTATTAGGATGATAGGAACCTGAACTGCTGTGACCACTAGGAGGCTGTTGTAGCATGCCTGTAATCCTAGTACTTGGGACTGCGGTGGGAGTGTTATGAGTTCAAGGGCAGCCTAGCCTACTTTGTAAGTCAAGTGATCAAGCCAGCTCAGTCAGTCAACAGGGTCTGAGAGCACGAGGGAGAATTGAAAAGAAAAAGACAGACAAACATAGCAGTGCTGAGGCTGAAGCAGGTTTTATTTTTTTCCAGTCAGCTTTTATACCATTCTGGGTACTTGCAGAGAACAGGGTCAGTTCTTAGATCAAAGACAAAGTAATCAAACAAGGCAATGAACAAAGAGATCACACCAGGTAGTAAACAAACAATACAATAAACAAAGTCTCTGTGTCTGGAGCTTATCAGGATTACCTGGACAAAAGGGAAGTCCTACTTTCCTTGGCTGTGTTTACCTTGCTCCTTGCATTAGCCCAAAAGCAGATACTCCTATCTGATCCTCCTCCTCCTTCCAAGATCCTACTTCTTCCTCCATGTACAAATTTCCTGCCGACAGCTTTCTATAAGAGGCACCAAAAGCTCTCCACCGTCAAGAACAGGCTAAGCTATAGACTCTTTCTGAAAACAAACAAGCCAGCTTGATAGTATGCACCTTCAGCCTCAGGAAGGTCAAGAGTTCAAGATCATTCTCATCTACAGAGCAAATTTGATGCAGTATCTCAAAAAAAAAAAAAAAAAAAAAAAGCTTCACCTCTGGCACCTGTTTCTAAGCCTGGTTCTGGTTCCTCCTGGTGCCTGTGAGTGATGTCACTGCAGTGAAGAACTGCTGTGGAGTGTTCATTGTAGTGAGCTGGAGACACTGCAGACACAATGTCAGTTAATGAAATTGACAGCTGGTGGTGACCTTGGTCCCAGGGATTGGGAGAGTCTCCCAGGCGGATCTCCAGGTTCAAGGCTAGACTGGTCTACAGAGTGAATTCTAGGTCAGCCAGAGAAACCTCTTGGAAAACAACAAAAAGAATCAGTGAAACTGCCGGGCGGGTGGTGGCGCACACCTTTAATCCCAGCTTGGGAGGCAGAGGCAGGTGGATTTCTGAGTTCGAGGCCAGCCTGGTCTACAGAGTTAGTTCCAGGACAGCCAGGGCTACACAGAGAAACTCTGTCTCAAACCAAAAAAAAAAAATGGTAAATTGGTGAATTCTGACAGGCACAGTTGCACCTGGTTGTGACTTCAGCACCCAGGAGGCCAAGGCAGGAGGCTCCTCGATTCTTGATTTGAGGCCAACCTGATGACAAAACATGTACATGCACACAAAGGAATGTTGTCAAACATTTTAACTTAAAAGCCTGAGCATTTATTCTTTACCGTTCTCACTAGTCATCATTTTGAGTATGAGACTTTTGAGTATCTCACATTAACGCACACAGTAGGGTTATGGTTCTTTAAAAGGGGACAGAGGGCTTTAGGGGGGAAATTCAACCTTTCTATGGCATGTGAGAGGCCCTGCCTCAAACACTGATTTTAAAAAGTAGAGTAAGAATTTTAAAACATTATGTTTTGGGCAGGTTATATTTTGGCCCAGACTTTCAGAGCTGAGGCCCACACCTGATTAAAAGCAGCTTGATCAACATTTCAATATCAGGTCTTTTCAAATTGTTCAACTTTATTTCTAAAAAACGCTTTTTGAAACAGAATCTTGCTATATACCCCATCTGACCTAGAACTTCAAACTTAGTGCAGTCCTTCCGCCTCTGCTTCTTAAGTGTGGAATTACACTCATGCTGCTGAAATATTTGTCTTTTTATAGAAATGATAAGCTTCTTACTCATGTTCATAAGTCTTTTAAAAGACTTTTTAAAGTTAATAGACAATGGCCCTGCTCTATACTTCAGGAAAGTCTTGATTCTGCCTTAGCCTCAGCCCACCAGTGCTGGGATTACAGGTGTGCAGCACCTCACTTGGCCTCTTGCTTTTCATTTGGTCACACTGGAGTTGAGGCTGACCAAAACCTCCAGGTCGTTCTTGTGCCTCAGCTTTGAAGCTGGTGTTTACAGGCCTGAGCCACTCACCCAGCACTGTCTGTCTTTAAGATTGTCTGTGTGAGTATGCCTTGTATGTGTAGAGGCTAGGAGGGATCTGGAGCTGGAGTTAAGGTGGTGGAGAGCAGCCTGACAGGTGTGCTGAGAACTGAACTCAGGGCCTCTGCAGAGCAGCACCTTAATTAAAGTGTGGCATTTAACTTGAAAATCCATGGCACAAGCAAGCTTAAGGAGAAGATGGGCACAGCGTGGAGGAGGGGGCAGTTAGTTAAGTGTCGTGGACAGTTGGATTTCAGAGGAAAGAGGGCAGCCATCAGGCAGGAAACAATGCTGATGAAAGAAAGAATGTACATTTGGCAGTGTGTGCATTTCTTTTATTTGTGAATGTTTTGTCTATGGTGCACCATGTGAATGCCTGTTACCCAAGTAGGTCAGAAAAGGATGTCAGGGCCTCTGGAACTAGAATTATGGGAAGTTGTAAAGTACCATGTGGGTGCCAGGAATTAAACCCAGGTCCCGTGTGCAAGCAACAAGTTTTCTCACTGAGCTATCTCTCTGGCCCTTAACGCTGGTTTTAAATAAAGATAAAGGTTTCAAGACATTAGAAAACTGTTAAGAGAATTATTCTCCTCCACAGTAGTATATTTTAAAGTGTACACTTATATCACAGGTTTATCTCTGCCTGTGAGTTTCACAAAGTTTCCTCTTGTTCTTCCTTAATTTTGTTCTGTCCCTAGTGTCTGAGCATGGGACTTGAGCTAGACACAAGAGAGGCCCCAAAGAAAAGATGAGCATATTGCCTGATTTAGACCCAAGTTGAGAGTGGAAGATTACTAGAAATAGGGCATGAGAAAAAAGAATGTGCTAAGAAAGGTAGGCTTGCCTGGTACTGTGTGTATGGAGTGTATACTTCTTAGTGTTGACAGAGCATTGGGACTTTACTGTAGAATAAGTGCTTTGTAGATAGGTGGAGGCCAGAAGAGGGCTGGCAAGATGGCTCAGTGAGTAAAAACACTTGTACTAACTCTGATGACCTGAGTTATCTCTGAAGGAGAAAACCAACCCTCAAGCTGCCCTCTGACCTCCACACCCACATAATGGAATCCACACACACGCACACTCATATAAATAAGTGTATGGGGGTGGTATTAAACAGAAACCAGCATAGAGACTGAGGAGATGGCGGAACAAGTTAAGGGCCTGCCATGCAATCAGGAGGACTAAGAACCTATGTAAAGCTGGTAGTTCATACGTATAATCCCAGGGCTCCTTTGGTGAGATGGAAGGCAGATACAGGAAAATTGAAGACCAGCTAGCTTGGTGTGGGCAGTAGTGAACAGTGAGAGACCCTGCCTCAAGCAGAGAGTGAGGAGAGGGCAACACTCAAAGTTGCCATCTAAGTCATACACATACCTATTCTCAAACACAGGAATGCTTGTATACACACAACACACACAGGTTGAGGGTTGAGGGGACAAGACCAGTATAATTGTAAGGATAATCTACTTGTCCATTGAGATTGACCAGAATCAAAATAGAATGGCGTATAGAGTAAGACAAGCCAGAAGATACAGTCCTTGCGGAATGTAGGAAAGTAACCCTGGAATTAATAGGTGAGAGTAGCAAGGGATAGTAAGCATTTTGCCTGATGACAAGAAAAGAGAGAAGGAGCAGAGAGGAGAAAGGATACACAGGATACAGTAGGAGGATGCCAGGCCCTATAAGTGATGATGTCACGGGAGAAAGCACAGCCTGGCTTTCAGGGAAACTGGCCTCCTTAGATAGCAGGTTTCTGTGAGAACAGCTTGAAATGAACGTACAGAAGCAGGTCGATTTCTGTAAATTTGAGACTAGTCTCTTTAATGAGTTCAGGCCAGCCACAGCTACATTGTGAGACGCTATCTAAAACAATTTTTTTTAATTATAAAAAGAACTGTGCCATGATACAAGAATGTCTTCATTAGTTACCATCCAAATTCATAATGCACTTCCACAGCTTTTACATTCCTGTGAGAAGCAGCAAATGTAAAGGTGTGCCTTGGTTTTCCACATGAGATTTACAGCTCTCTGTGCTGCAGCTGTAGCCTTCTGGATCTGTGGTGCCAGGAACCTGTTGGCAGGTCAGGGTCCATTGGGAGTCCTCTAGCTCTTAGACTGAGCAGCAGACTCAACTTAGAATCCAGAGCTTCTGTGGGTTGTCTGTGTTTTCCTTTCCCTAAGGCTTAGTACTCCTGTGATCCGTATGCCCTGATCTTAAGTATATGTTAGAGGGGCTTTTGTTTGTGCTTGTTATGAGCACACCACCTAGATGCTGAGTGCTCCCAGCATCTGAGTGTCCTAGTGCCCCAGCTCTGTTTTCATAGAGCAGCCTCTTTGCAGCCTATTGTAGTAATAAATGATACGCCATCTATCTTTTTAGTAGGTATGACATGCCGCATTTGTAAAAAGTTTTTTTGAGCTTTTATTCATATTGATATTCCTCCCATTTTTAATCTCCGTTAGAGATCTTTTTCAGCTGAGCCACAATGACTTTCTAGCCCAGTCTGAATACTTTCTTCCTGCCATCATAGTGATTGGTTGGCTAATTTAAACGTGTGTGCTCTGTTGGCAAAGTACAAGAGAGAGAAGCCATCCTCAGGCTTTACAGACAGGACAGCAGCAGCCTGGGCAAAGCCCATGTGAACAGTGTGCCACATAAGCTTTCCGCCATGGCTCTAGGGTGCCAACCCCAGGCAAGCTTCCCTGTGTATAACAAGAGTCTCCCCCAAAACAAAGAGGGTGGAGGGAGGATATGGCTGTACAAGTGCCACCACACACTTCCCAAAGGAGGCAAAACTTGTCACAAGAGATGGCACCTCTCACTGTAAAACACGTGCTCTGTGCTCAGCTTGGTGGTGTGGGTCTGTGGAAGACCTGTCCGGCTTGCTGTATATAGGAGGTCTATGTGGCACTGTCTACACCACAGATAGCAGGCTCTGAGGAAAGGAAGGGGTCACTGGCCTTACTCTTCCCACGTGGTGCAGATTTCCATCCTAAGAGCAGATGGTCAGGCCAGAGCCCAGTATAGGGGTTGGGGGAGACCAGCATTGGGACCCAGTAGGGAGTCTCACCCAGGAACCCTTCAGAGATAGGTTGTCAGAAGCAGATATCTGGGTCCTCAGCCCAGTGAAGGAGATGGCTCATGCCTTGCGGAAGGCAAAGAGTGTGTCTTATGTGCTTGCTTCTATGTGGGGCTTGAAACTGTATTTATGCTCCATCATATCTAAAAAATTACTTTTAAGGCATTTTTATTTATTTTTTGGTTTTTTGAAATAGGATCCTCTTGCTATATAAACAGGGTAGGTCAGGTACTGTGTAGGCCAGGCTGGCCTCAAACTCAAAATGATACTCCTTCCTCAGCCTTTTGAACTTGGTGATTACAGGTATGTACTCCCACACCTGACATGGTTTTTTAAGAGCAACCATTCATATTAAGGTTATTTTGTATGCCTTCTTTCACAACTCCCACAGGTCTGTGTTTTAATCCCTAATGTCATCAGATTATATTTGATTTGACTGGGTTATATACAACCTGATTTACTTTTGTAGGTATTAAAACCAGGCAGAAGTGTCTTGTTCCGTGACTATGGGCTAAATGATCATGCCATGCTTAGATTTAAAGCCGGAAGCAAACTTGGAGAAAATTTTTATGTCAGACAAGATGGAACCAGATCGTATTTTTTTACTGATGGTAAGAGAAATGGAGTCTCTCCTTAGAGTGTGTTGTCATTCTCTGCTCTGTGTATTTGACTGCACCATCAGTGGAGTGCTGCCTGGGCAGGTATGTGGCCATGCTAACACACAAGTCCCAAGTCATTAGAACAAGTTCTGATACACATCACTTACCCAGCTCTGGCCTGTGAAGGCAGTGACTAGTGAGTGAGCCTCGCAGAGTAGACAGGCCTCAGACCTGTCATGTGATGCCAACAGGAACTGTGCTAGAAAAGGGAAGGAGGACCAGAAAGTCTCATCTTTCAGATAAGTGCCTTAAATTCATCATGGTGGCTTGAGGATACTTTCCCAGACCCAAAGGCAAAAACCCTTGACTAAAAGGGATTAGCTCTGCATTCAAGCATGCTAAGCAAGTGCTCTGCCACTAATCTGTGTCCCTAGATCTTTTACCTTGTAGTTTTAGGCTTAGTTTTTTTTGTTTGGTTGGTTGATTTTAGGCTTTGTTTTTTTTTGTTTTTTTTTTTGTTTTTTGTTTTTTGTTTTTTTTTTTTAATTTCAATTTTATGTGTATATGTTTTGCCTGCATGTGTGTTTTGTACCATGTGCAAAAGTCATGGTATGTGCAGAAGTCATAAGAGGGTATCAGATCTCCTGGGACAGAAGTTACAGGTAGTGGTGAGCCACCACGGAAACCAAACCTGGATCTTCTGCAAGGACAACAGGCGCTCCTAACTGATGAGCTGTGTGTATCTGCAGCTCTATATTTTTTAGTTTGTTTTTATTTTTTAAATAAAAAAAAACCTCAAGGATATTTTTTTAAATAAAAAAAAAACCTCAAGCCTAGGCTATCCTTTACCTTATAGCAGTTGTGTCTGCCTCATATTTCTATTTCCTGATATTATTCTAGATATTAAAACTAAAAAACAAGTGTTTACAATTAAATATACTATGTCAGGTGGAAATGAAGCTGAATTTAAGATATGCGAAATGGCCACATCTGGATAAAAGCGTTAGAAGTCATCAGGAAGCCCCAGTGGGGTCTGCACAGTGCTCCAGAGCACAGCCACACAGTAAGGCTCTTAGTGGGTCTGCACGATGCTCCAGAACACAGCCAGACAGTAAGGCACTTAGTGGGTCTGCATGGTGCTCCAGAGTGAGGTCCTTAGTGGGTCTGCACGGTGCTCCAGAGCACAGCCACACAGTAAGGCCCTTAGTGGGTCTGTGTTTGTGTTCCACAGCCCTTTATTTTACTTGTTTGGCTCATTTAACCTGTGTGATGTTTTAGGGTGAAGTTATCACTACTGGTAATCTCCCCACCCATTCTAGTCCCAGGTACCTTCCTTTCTATAAACAGGTTAAGTGTGTGCAGGCTTTCTCAGAAGCTAGAGCTTGGGCTTTGTTTCTTTTGTTTCTATATTTGCTAACACAAGAATAAGCCAAGATATGTACATCTTTCTTGATTCTTTAATTGGAGGTGTCTGTTTGGGTGTTAAGACCATGAGAAATAGGAATGTGGGTTTTTTTAAAGATAGAATAAACTAATGAAATATGAATAAGGACTGAATGAGTGAGTGAGTGAAAACAAAGAAAGCAAGCCTGGTGTGCTAGCACAGACCTATATTCCCAGGACTGAGGAAGCTATGGCAGAAGCATAAAAAACTTCAGGCCAGCCAGAGATGTAAAGTGAGATCCTGTCTCAAAGGGAAAAAAAAAAATCAAAGAAGAAAGTTTAAAAGCAAGTCAAATTTAGCATTGAAGTTTTCATTACAGAAACAAACAAACCTTCCAGCTGTCTCAGCCCTCAAAGCTCACCCTGCTTGTCTCCTAGAATTCCTGGCGCAGCTCTTTGTGGACGCAGGTTATGAAGAAGTGGTGAACGAGTATGTGTTTCGAGAAACAGTGAATAAAAAAGAGGGTCTGTGTGTGCCTCGAGTTTTCCTTCAGAGCAAGTTCCGAAAGCCTCCAAAGGACCCAGCCCCTACCACTGACTCTGCTTCACTTTGAAGAGAAGAATTTTAAACTATTTTGTATTTTTTTATATTCTGAATTTTTAAAAATTGCATGTGTTATTTTTGTACTGAGTACAATGAAGACTGGGGAGTTGGCTCATCAGGTAAAGGCACTAGCTGTGAAAGCTTAGCAACCTGAGTGGGTCAGCAGTCTGTCTAGAAAAAGGCAGGGGAGCAAAAGAGATGGCTCAGCGGTCAAGAGTGTTGGCTGCTAAATGTGGAGGGCCTGGGTTCAATTTCCAGCACTCACATGGCAGTTCACTTCCATCAGTAATTCCAGCCCCAGGGCATTGAATGCCCTCTTCTGGCCTCTGCAAGTGGTGCACAGACATACATGCAGGCAAACACCCAAATTACAGAAGAAATGCTAGTACTCCTACCTCAGGATGAGAAGCTGAGACAGAAGAATCAGCTTGAAGCCTCAGGACCAGCTAGCCTGGAGTACACAGTGTGACCTGGCTTCAGAGAGGTAGAGAGTCAGAGCCCATGAGAATTGTTTTCTGACCTCACATGTGCACAGATAAGTAAATAAAGTGATTTTGTTTGCACACTGATGTAAAACAGAATTGTAGGTCTTGAAAGGAAAGTCTTGTGGTTTAGTTGTGTTGTATGATTCTCTGTCTCCACAAAGGGAAGCACGGGAGCTGAGCGTGAGGTGTATGCACAGGTCACAAATCAAGCATCTGCTGATAATAAATTTAAGACAAATCTTTGGTATGCATACAGACTTACCACTTATTAAAGACTAAAGCAAATTTGCATACCAATTGGGTGGATGTGCTTGTTTATTTTTACATAAAGAATTAAATCTTGGGTTCAAACTGGCTGTAGCTCAGTTGGTAGAATGCTTGCCTGGCATGCATGAAACCCTGAGTTAATCCCCAGCACTGAATTAACAGTGTGGTATCACCCATAATCCCAGCACTTGAGGGATAAAGGCAGGTAGACGTTCAGTGCTGGGGCTAAGGAAACAGTAAGTGCCAGTTATGCAAGTGAGGACCTAAGTTGAATCCCACGAATTTGCCTAAAGCTGGGAATGGCATACATCTGCAATCCCAGCTGTGGGAGGTGGGGACAGAAACATTCTCAGAAGTGTGAGGGCCACCTAGCCAGTGTATGCAATGACACAGAACAGAGATAACCTGGTGCAAAATAGAAGGTCTAACCTCAGAACTTATCCTACCTCCCACTGAGTCCTAACACTCATGTGTCCACTCTCACAGAAGGGGTGTATACATGCATCATGTATATAAATACACAAGAAATACGTAAGTTGAGAGCCAGTGATGTGGCTCAGCAGATACAGGCAGTTGCCAGGAAGCCTCCTGCCCCGGTTCAATACTTAGAGCACCATGGCCCATATGTACACGCACAAAGTAAGTGTTTAAAAGAGTAGGTTGGGGTTGGAGAGATGGCTCAACGGTTAATAGCACTGACTGCTGTTCAGAAGGTCCTGAGTTCAAATCCCAGCAACCATATGGTGGCTCATAACCAACCACCTGTAATGAGATCTGAAACCCTCTTCTAGGGTATCTGAAGACAGCTACAGTGTACTGTATATAATAAATATTTAAAAAAAAAAAAAAAAAAGAGTAGGTTGGTTGTTTTAGACAATGTCTATGTATTCCTGACTGTCCCAAAACTTGTATAGATCAGGCTGGCCTCAACTCAGAGACCTGCTTCTTGAGGGCTTGGATTAGGGTATGTACCGCCATGCCACTCTGAAGTTTTCATCTGAAATTCAAGGTCATTTCTGGCTACGTAGCAAGTTTGATGTCAGGCTGGGCTACATGAGACTCCAGCCCCAAAACAAAAGGCCAAGGATTCAATCTTGGTTGAAAACTTCATACAGTAGGATGTTAGGGCATCTTCAGTTCTTTTATGGGTTATTGATACGTTTCTGTGGTTATTGTTCTTGCTAAAAACACTACATAAATATGTGTAGTACAAAATAGGAGCAGGTTTATGGCTGTTTGAGGATTGGTTGGATATTCTGTCCTAATCCTAAACCAAAATGTAATGACATTTTAAGAAACTCAAGTCGGCAGCTTGTGTGTGTGTGTGTGTGTGTGTTCAGGAAGACATGGTATCTTCTCTTTCACTCCCTACCTTATATGCTGGAGACAGTTACTTGCTGACATGGAGCTTGTCATTGGGCTCTCAGATCCACCAGTCGCTACCTCCCAGTGTTGGTGATATAGGGTCATGCCCAGCTTTTTTTATATGGATGCTCAGAATTTGACCCTAAGTCCTTGTGTCTTCACTCTTAAGCACTAAACCCTTTAAGTAATACATTTTTTTTATGTGTATAGGTGTTTTGTTTGCAGATAAGTCTGTATACTATATTCATGTGTGGTTCCATGGAGGCCAGAGGGTGTCAGATCCCAGGACTGAAGGAGTCTTGAGTCACTGTATGGGTGCTGGGAATCAAACCTAGGTCCTGTGAAACAGCAACCAGTGCTCTTAAAAACTGAGCCATGTCTCCAGCTCCCCTAAACAGTACTTTTAAAAATCATCCAAACAATGCAATTTTAAAGAAATAGTAATTTGATATTTACATGCTGAGAAATGATAGTAGGAAAATATTAAAGCCTTTGCTTAGCATAATTATTGTTTCTGGATGTCTTAATTTGGATTACTATTGCTATGATGAAACCCTGACCAAAAGCAGGGTAGGAGGAAAGGGTTTACACTTCTACCATAGTCCATTATTGAAGGAAGTCAGGATAGGAACTCAAACACGGCAGGAACCTGAAGGCAGGAGCTGATGTAGTACATTTTCTGCTCTCTGTTTCAGGGGTCAACCTCAGGTTATCTTGGAAAGGACCCAGGTTAAATTCCCAGCACCCATTTGATAGCTCACAACCATCTGTAACTCCAGCACCAGGGGATCCAACAACTTCATCTGACTTTCCCTGGTACTAGGCACTCATGGTGTACACATATATATGCAGGCAAAATTCATATTCATATACATTAATAAATCTAAAAGCCATTTTGTGGTTGTTGTTATCTTTGGGACGGGGTGTCACTAGAGCTAATAGCCATGGTTAGCTTGGAATACACTCTGTAGATCAGGCAGGCCTCTGCTGGGATTGAAAGCATGCACTACCATGATTAGCTAAGCTATTTAGTATCTTGTTGCTGTACCAGGGTTTAAACCCAGGCCCTCAAGTGTTAGGCAAGTACTCTCTGCTCTTGAGTTAATCCCCAATCCTTTTTAAAAACAAAAGAACCACTAAAACCAAACAAACAAAAAACAAGGTCCTCAAGCTTTATCTGCTAAGCCATCTTGCCAGCCCTTTTTGTCTGATTGTGGATGCCCTCTGTAATTGGCCAATGGCCCTGGAGGGAGAAGGGAAGGCCAACACCTATCTCCCCATCTGCCCAATGCAGTTTCTCCAGAAACACAGTTGATACCTACTTCAGAGTTTACATTTCATCAGTGAAAGGGCATTGGATTGGGCCCAGTTCCCTGTGGGACAGCAGTGGCTAGAGAGGATTACTGAGGCCCAAAGTTAATTTTGTAGACTATGAGGAACTCCCTAAATTGGTCCAATGACCCATCTCCTGGGCACTGCCATGTGTGACTTTTAAATTACGAAACAGAATTGAAGTTCTTCCCTGCAAGCCTTTTCTGTGCTTGCCGAAAGTTGGTGAGAATCCCATCCTGAATACATGGCTGGCCAGGGTCTTTCAACCTCAACCATATCTTGAAGAGGGGTGGTCCTTGTGGGGACAAGTCTGGGCAATATTCACGGTGGTTCTGTCTAGTCATAAATCCCCCAGTCCTGGAGAGAGGAGGTGCTGACTCAGAGCTGAGTTGTGCTTGCTGGCTGACCTTCACGGCCATCTGTTTCAACCTGAGAGAAGCCCTTTTCTCCTGCTGTCAGTTGCTCTGTGTATTCTCTCTTTGGAGGCTCAAAATAGCTATTGTAAGAACAAACCTGCTAACATACAAGAGTTTGTTTTCTGGGAGTTTGTCTGTTTCTGTTTTTTCTTGAAATCGATTTGTAAAGGATGGAAGCCTATAAGAAAGCACACAGGTCTCAGAGACCTTAGAGAATCCTCTAGGGTCTCAGTTCAGTCCCTTGGCTCCATCAAAGGCATCCTGTGCTGGCTTAGCCCAGGGGAATCCTTCCCCTAACTCTTCCATAGGTATCCCCAACCTCAGCTCAATGCTTGGCTGTGAGTGTCTGCATCTGTCTTAGTCAGCTGATGGTACAGCCTCTCAGAGGACAGCCATGCTCCTGTCTGCAAGCACAACATAGCATCAGTAAAAGTGTCAGGGATTGTTGCCTACCCATGGGATGGATGGGATGGATCCCAAGTTGGGCCAGTCCCTGGTTGACCATTTATTCAGTCTCTGTTCCATTTTTGTTCCTGCATTTCTTTTAGACAGGAACAATTTTGGGTCAAATATTTGAAGGTGGGTTGGTGTACCCATCCCTCCACTGGGGCACCTGTCTAACTCCTGGAGGTGAACTCTTCAGGTTCCATCTCCCCACTATCGGACACTTTGGCTAACGTCACCACAACTGAATCCTAGGAGCCTCCCCCATCCCAGGTCTCTGGGACTTTTTAGAGGCTACCTCGCACCCCCACCTGCAGCAACTGCATATTTTCATTCATTCTCCTGGCCCTCTGGGCATTTCTCATGACACCCCCCCCCCATACCTAATCCTGTCCCCCTTTTCCTTTTCTGCTCCTCTATCCCAGGTCCCTCTCTCCATCTGCTTCCCATGATTATTTTGTTTCTCCTTCTAAGTAGGATTGAAGCATCCTTACTTGGGCCTTCCTTCTTTTTAAGCTTTATACAGTCTGAGTTGTATTATAGGTAGGTATTCTGTACTTTGTGGCTAATATTTGCTTATCAGTGAGTACATGCCATGCATGTCCTTTTGGGTCTGGGTTACCTCACTCAGGATATTTTCTAGTTACATCCATTTACCTGCAAAATTCATAATGTCCTTGTTTTTAATAGCTGAATATATTCTATTGTGTAAATGAACCACATTTTCTGTATCCATTCTTCAGTTGAAGGACATCTGGGTTGCTTCCAGTTTTTTGGTTATTATGAGTAAGGCTGCTATGAACAAGAACTTCTGGAGGAATCACCATCCCTGACCTCAAACTGTACCACAGAGCAGTAGTGATAAAAACCACATAGTATTGGTACAGAGACAGACAGGTTGATCAATGGAATGGAATCAAAGACCCAGAAATAAACTCACACACCTACAGACACTTGATCTTTGACAAAGAAACCAAAACCATACAGTGGAAAAAAGATAAGCATTTTCAACAAATGGTGCTGGTCTAACTATTGGTCTTCTGCAGATAGAAGAATGTAAATTGATCCATTCTTATCTCCTTGTATAAAATCCAAGTGAATCAAGGACCTCAACATAAAACCAGATACAGGGACTCTAATAGAAGAGAAAGTGGGAAATAGCCTTGAAATCATTGGCACAGGGAGAAAGTTCCTGAACAGAACACCAATGGCTCAAGCTCTAAGATTAAAAATTGATAAATGGAACCTCATGAAACTGAAAAACTTCTGTAAGGCAAAGGACACTGTCAATAGGACAAAACAACAACCTACAGATTGGGTAAGATCTTCACTAACCCTAGAGCCAATAGAGGGTTCATTAAAGTGGAAATATCTAGTTTCCTTGGAAAGTCAGTTATGTCAAATAATGGTTTGTTGGAGCACACAGGTGAAAGGATATTTTGCTAAAGTAGACACATGGAAGAATGTTTTCCTGAAGCAGGTACAGGTGAAAGAATGTTTTGCTATATATAGCAAACACGTGAAAGGATGCATGTTCAGAAGGAATATAAATATGACCCCACAGACAGTGGGAACTCAAGCATTGGTTTGCTGTGCTCCACCTCGCTATTCTTCACTGACTGCATGCATGTATTGGTTCACCTTACACTGTGTTGCTAAGCTTCACTTGTGGTGACTTCATAGAAAGGAGTTCACCAAAGAACTTCTCATGAGGTCCCTGCAGCTTCTTGCTGCTGGTTGGCGAGCCTTGTGTTTTGTTCTGGACTTAGCTGCTCTTGCTGATTCCTGTGTGGTGTCTGCTGAGTGAACTGGACTGCAGCTGTTGTTTCATGTTTGGTGTTTGAAAGTAGACTGGACTGAGAACAGCGAAAGTTGAAATTGCCCCAAAGAACTATTTCTAAACAGGTCCACTTACCCTGTATCCTGATAACCTTTCTTTTCCACTATCTCTTGGCAGGTGGTGGGCTAGAAGGGAGGTTGAACCCTTATTAAAGTAGGCTGGGAAAAATATATGCCTACAGCTAATATCCAAAATATATAAAGAATTCAAGAAATTAGACTCCACAAAATCAAATAGCCCAATTTAAAATGGGGTACAGGAGCTAGAGAGATGGCTCAGAGGATAAGAGCACTGACTCCTCTTTCAGAGGTCCTGAGTTCAATTCCCAACAACCATATGGTGGCTCACAGTTATCTGTAATGGGATTTAATGCCCTCTTCTGGTGTATCTGAAGAAAGCAACACTGTACTTACATATATAAAATAAATCTTTAAAAGAAAAGGGGGGGGGTGTTACAGAGCTAAACAGAAGTCTCAACAGAGGAATCTTTCAACATCTTTAGTCATCAGAGAAATGCAAACAAAAATGACCCCGAGATTCCACTTATCCCAATCAGAATAGCTAAGATAAAAAACTCAAGGAACAGCTCAGGCTGGTGAGGCTATGGAGAAAGGGGAACACTCCTCCATAGCTGGTGGGATTGCAAACTGGTACAACCACTCTGGAAATCAATCTGGTTGTTTCTCAGAAAATTGGAAATAGTTTTTTTGTTGTTGTTGTTGTTGGTTGGTTGGTTGGTTGGGTTTGGTTTTTGGTTTTTCTGTTTTTGTTTGTTTGTTTTTAGAGACAAGGTTTCTCTATGTAGCCCTGGCTGTCCTGAAACTCACTCTGTAGACCAGGCTGGCCTCGAACTCAGAAATCCGCCTGCCTCTGCCTCCCAAGTGCTGGGATTAAAGGCATTCGCCACCACCACCCAGCAATTGGAAATAGTTTTACCTGAAGA
Organism: Montemys delectorum; assembly: GCA_019843815.1. Classification (NCBI taxonomy): domain Eukaryota; kingdom Metazoa; phylum Chordata; class Mammalia; order Rodentia; family Muridae; genus Montemys; species Montemys delectorum. The sequence goes on along the minus strand of JADRCD010211702.1, from coordinate 9,233 downwards.
CCCAGCTATACAGCTCCTGGGCATATACCCAAAAGATGCTCCACAATATTACAAGATCCTTTAATTTATTAAAGAAAATAATTAGCTCATGTGTATGGTGCTTTGTCTTCATTAATGTTACATACATACATGCCTAGGGCTGCCACCAAGGGTAGGTGAGACCATCCACATCAGAGGGCTTTATCCATGCCGTAAAGTATAAACAGTATGAAACTCAGTCATATTCGAGGTATTTCTGATATATTTAGCCTTCAGCCTCCTGCCTCCCACGTGATTATTATGTCCAAATGTTCCAAACAGCTCACAAACCAGCTCCTCTTCAAGAAGGCTTAATTTTTGGAATCCTTGTAAATATCTTGGATTAAGAATAGGCGTGGTGGTGCACGCCTTTAATCCCAGCACTTGGGAGGCAGAGGCAGGCAGATTTCTGAGTTTGAGGCCAGCCTGGTCTACAGAGTGAGTTCCAGGACAGCCAGGGCTATACAGAGAAACCCTGTCTCAAAAAACCAAAAAAAAAAAAAAAAAGAATAGGCCACCACAAGGTGGCAATAGATGCTCAATGTTTAAATTGACTTTTTTTTTTTTTTGAGCCAATGGCTAACTTGGTGCTGGTCTTGAATAGGCTGGGATTAAAGCTGTGTGCCACTATGGCAGAGCTTCTACTGCCATCTTAATTATAGTACATAGTACACAGGGAACATTCTTTTCAATGTCAGCTGGCAAGAGCAATTTGTGGACAAAACAAAATGCAAACACTTTTATCCACCCTTCCGTCTTCTTCTACCTCCTGAAGTCACTTTGCTTTCAACTAAAGTTTCACCTTTCTAGACAATCTCTTTGATGTCGGCAAGACCTCAAGGCACACTGTAGAACATAGTATCTGAGGGACCTAATGGACAATCTGAAGCTTTTCCATGTGGATAAATAAAATATACTCCACAGACCTCTTTTCTTCCTAAATGGCTCTATGGATGTACTGTTCTTGAGGGTAAGGCAAAGCAAGGTCAGGGCTGTATCTTGGATATAGGTCAGACTCGCACATTATTCATAGTGGTCTTTTGTGTGTTGAGAGTAGGGGGTAAAGGGTATGCAGGCTGGCGGTCAGAAGAACCTCCTTCCAAGAGTTGGTTCTCTCCACCATGTGAATCTCAGGATGGAACTCAGACCCTCCAACTTGGTGGTAGATGCCTTGGTGGGGCTGTGCTCCCCTCACCCCACCCCACCCCCAAACAGTAGCCTTTGACAGTAGCCGGTTTCCCAGTCCACAGTTGCCACAGAAGGAAGGGGAAATGGGAAAAGGCTAAAGCAAAGGGCATGCTGAAGAACCATGTTTTCTGTTAAGAAGAAAATATTTCCTATAAACTTATATATATTCTCTTTCTTTCTTTTTTTTTTTTTTTTTTTTTGAGACAGGGTTATATTCTCTTTCTAAGACCAAATATTTTATTAGAAATAAAGTTAGGCTGGGTAGTGGTGGCACATGCCTTTAATCCCAGCAGTAAGGAGGCAGAGGCAGGCCTGATCTGCAGTGAGTTCCAGGGCAGCCTGGGCTTACACAGAGAAACCAAATGTCTCAAAAACAAAACCAAATAAATTTAGACATTTCTTTAGTTTTCCTTCTTACTCTTTTCAAATGTGTGACATTTTGTTGCATGTTCAGTGGGTGCCATGAGGGTACAGGGCCCTGTGCAGATGCTGTAGCTGGATCATAAGGCTGGGAGAGATGGTGGTATGGGTACAAGCTGGGAGGTAGGGAATGGCATCATCTGTGGCTTCATGGAGTAGCATAGCAGGGGCTCAAACACAAGCACCCGGAGAGAAGTGAACTGGCTGGTTTATGTAAACTTGACACAAGCTTAAGTCATCTGAGGGGAGGAAACTTCAATTAAGAAAATGCCTTCAAACACAGTGTGATGATGCACACCTTTAATCCCAGCACTTGAGAGGTAGAGGCAGATGGATCTCTTGTGATACCAGCCTGGTCTACATAGTGAGTTACAAGGACAACCAGAGCCAAGCTACATAGTGAGACCCTGTCTCAAAACAAATAAACAAAACAAAAAGAAAGAAAGAAAGAAAGAAAGAAAGAAAGAAAGAAAGAAAGAAA
>JADRCD010211701.1:0-11726 GCA_019843815.1 Montemys delectorum | reverse complement strand
TCTGCAATGATGTGTATTTTTTGCATATGTGAACACAGTTGTTCATACTTTCCTGTACATTTGCACAGGCATTTCACAGAAAACAATACATTGTTTTTAATAAAGAACCAGGACCTTTCTTTAAAAACCACTCCCTTTTTGAAAACATATTCAAACTGCATTTAGTAATCTCTGTAATGGATATAGTTTGTTTGAGGCTGTGAACACAGTTCTTCCTTTATACTTCCCTGAACATTCACACAGGTTTTCCAACATAACAGAATATGTGCATTCCCATGAGTAACTCCTTTTCCTTATGTCTAGAATTCTGTTGTGTTTATAGTTTTGTTTCAAATTAGAGATTTGTTTCCTCCCTTGACCACATGTGTTTTTGATAAGAAATAAAGGACCCTGCTTAAAAAAAAATCTAAGTTCAGATCCCAAGCACCCCTTGCCCCCCAAAAAACTTAGGTGTGGCAATGTGTGTCTACAATTCTAGCACAAGTAAGGGGGAACATGTGGTACTCACTGGGCAGCTAGTTGAGCTGAAACAATGAGGCCCAAGTTCTATGAGTAACCATCTCTTGGAAAAAATGGTGAAGAGCCATAGAGAAATACACCAGATGTCAACCTCTGGCCTCTACATGCACAAACATGGATACACACACACACACACACACACACACACACACACACACACACACACACTATGGAAGGGTACTTGCCTTATGGAGAATTAATTCTTATAATGAAATTATTTAGAAAGTGGAAATAGGACTCTAGGTATGAGCAAAGCAGAATGTGCTTTAAGACTCATAAGCCACACCTCCCTTAGGAGTTAAAATCTAGTAGGAGAAATAAGATGCCTGACCCTCTAACCAGTATAAACATCCATTACTGATTCGTGAGTGGAAGAAGGTAGAGGCTGTGATGGCTGGTCAAATTAAACTCCAAGTGGTGCCACTGGAGCTGGCCTTGGAGTCAGCCTCCTATGCAAAGTAGGATTAAAGGAGCAGACATTGCAAGGGTAGACCATGAGAACAGGTGGTGGTGGCTTCAGTGATGATAGGTCGGTCGGGGTGGCCAGCCACAGGATCTAAATAGACATGACTTCTGAGATTACCAAGAAGCAGCAAGAGTCAGGCTTGGGTGGCATCCATGGAAACACAATGGAAGTTGGCTTCTAATATTAGTGTTTCAGTGATAGCAGCCCATGAACTTTTGCTTTTTAGATATTGAAAAAAAATCTACATATGATAAGAATTTTAAAATAAATGCAGAAGTTTTCAAAGTTATCAGAACTGCTTGATAATGGTTCTTGATAAACTCTTAACAACCTGTTTTGTTTTCTGGATTCAAACTATATGACCACATGTGGCCACAGAAGTATTCATATTAGTGCTTATCTCCTTGATTTGCTTAAATACTCCATGTATTAGCTGGACAGGGATATTGTAACAGAATACTATGGACTTGGTGACTTACACAGTAGAAAGTTACTTCTCATCATTCTGGAAATTAACAGTCTTTGACCAAAATGCCAGTAGATCTGATTCCTCTTGCAACCTGCCCTTGGTTTGTGGATGGCATCACCCCCGGTGTCTTCACATGGTCATCTCTGAATGTGCCTACATCATCATCTCTTCTTACAAGGACACTGGTTAAATTAGTTAGGACCCAAACTAATAAACTCATATTTTCCACTTATAAAGGTCCTGCCTGTAAATGCAGTCACAATATAAGTTGGGGGCCAGGTCTTGAGCATGTACATTCTGGAAAGATGCAGTCTGGGGGATAATGCTCCATGACTTGGGCTTTTCATTACCTGAGGTATTAAGACAGGAAAATGTATCACTCTTATTAAGAAACAACTGCATTAGAGGACTTTACATTTTTGTGACTCAGCCAGGGACTCTCAAGTTCAAATTCTGTGAAGGCCTTAGTCTGAGATGGCCATCTTAAATTTATTCTCTACTTTCAGGTAGCTATTGGATGCTGGTCTGGTTCTGTTATGTATTCAAATATAAAATACTGGCCCCCAAGAGCTGGTTGCCCCTAATGAGGAGATCCTCATGTATACTAAGAAGTGATGTTATATAAATCCTGCTCCCCAATTTAAAGGTAGTTGGTTAATAAAATGCTAGAGCCTGTGATTGGGTAGTAGAGAAAGAAAGGTGGGTCTTGAGAATTGAGTGGGGAAGGATTTCAGGAGAGACCAGGCAGGAGGAGATGAAGGGTGGAGGAAGCTGCTAGTGGAGGAGATGGGCCATGAAGATGTGGCCAGAAGAAGTGGACCCTGAGAATATCCTGGGTGGGATTCAAACAGCAAGTAACAAGGGACATATGGCTGGGACGTAAGTTAGAATAGCTCAAAACCTTCACAATCTAGGCTTATAGCTTATAAATAAAATATCAGGACTTTGTGTCTTTTATATTGACTATCTAGAATATTTAAGTCATTTTACAGGTAACATATTTGCCACTTGAGGATGTGGCTATGGAAATGATCCTGCTCTTTGCCAAATGTCTCAGCAAAAGGTTGTCCTGTTTATCATCTAGTTAGATCTCAGAGCCATGTCTGACGTGCTTTGGGAACTTACCAACTGCTAATGATGGATGGGAAATCACCAGGCTGTCCTTGTGTCTGTCCCAGAAAACCTAGTTTCTTATAGAAGTGTCTTATGTGAATATACAGACAAACCAAATTATTGTAAATACAGACCACACATTTGAATTTTCCTTCCTTCTTTTCTCCAAATCATCTTTACTCTATCTTCCTTCAAAAGAAACAGAAAAAAATTCCATATATCTCCCAGTTTCACTTGTGTGGCATCTTTGAAGATGGAGCTAGTATTTAGAGTTTTCCCAAGCTGAAAGAGCATTTCTAGACCCTGGCACTTTTAGAAAGAGAAACTGTCCACACAAAAAGTTATAAGCCAGCATGGCTGCTCATTGGTGCTTTCCTTCCTTGAAAAATTTCAAACCATGGAAGAGAGGTGAGGAGCTCCCTACTTGTGCTCATTGGGCAGACAGTGGTCAATTTGGCAATTTGATCCACTCTCATTTTGATATTTTTAACATGTTGGTTAAAATGGGCAATTGGTGACAATAGTATATGAGCTCAGGAGTAGAACATTGACCTAGTAGGTACAAGCTCCTGGTTTCAATCCTGAGCATCCCACAGAAAAGTGAAAAGCAGAGGATCATGAGTCTAAACAGAGGCCTTGGCTATTTAAACACAAAACACAATGCCCAGTAGGTCACACTTGAGTGACATAGTCTGAACTCCAGGGATGACTAAACTTTTCCACAGTTATTTAGTGGGTGGCCCAGGCTGGACTTGAGATGGGTTCTGTGAGTAGAATGGGCTTGGGTCATTCTGTACGATGATGTAATGAGTCAAGGTCATAACAAAATCTACAGTTACCCAGGAGGCACTAAGCATGGTATTAAAAGTGAGGACTCTACAGCTGGTGTGCCTGAGTTCAAATTCTGCCTTCCTCATGGAGGCACTAATGGCCTTGGGTATGTTCCTGAATATTTCTAGGTCTCTGATTCCCAGTGAGCACTAAATAAGTAAGAATATAAAACAATTAAGAATAGTTGGTATGTTGTAAGAGCTATGTAAGTGTTGTCACTGCAGTTCTACTGGTGTAATCTCTCTCCTCCTTGTTTTAGATTTTTCAGGAAATTCTAATGTTCCCATATATAACACACAACAAATCCAAAGTGATAGAATAAATCCTGTCAGTGATTCTTGATTTAGAGGATCAGCCTTTGAGATTTTCATGGCACCCTGCTACCAATTGCTTAGCTACATCTATATCTGTACTTTGGGTGTTGGCTAGTCTTTGGCCAAGGAAGATTATTCTTCAATTAAAATATTGCAATCAGAGCTTACCTCTAACTTTACATAAATAGACAAATACGTATTACATTTAATTAAAAATTCAGAGCAATTTAATTAAAAGTAAGCTGTAAGGTTAAAAGACAGACTGTTTGACAGTTCCCACCCCACGTATCTGTACACTGAGTGAAGTAGCACAGTGAACACTGGGAGAAACTAACAGTGGCCAGGAGTAATATTGGAATCTACAAGGTAAGTCTTTTCCAGATGAGGAGTGTCAGAATACCTCAGGAAATAATTCTTTACTCCAGCCCTTACTCTGCTCCTGGCACTAGGGCCAGAAATGTTGAATGGGAATGCTTTGAAAAAGAACATTTTGCATTCTGCCAAACCTAGAGAGGAGCAGACTGGTAGAGGGTAGGAAGGCTAGGGGTAGTAAAGAGAAACATAGGCTTTGCGTTTAGGGCAAACAATAAATACTTTATTGTTATTATAAGTATTTCCCAAGTATTGCAATGGGAACATTGTATGAGTTTTCTGGGTTGTCACAAAGTGTGTCAGAGATTGGAGGGATATTGGTGGTTTGGGTTTTTCCTAAGGTTTCTCTTCTTGGTTCCATTTTGGAATCAACCATACCTCCATCACTACTCTTTAGCCTGTCAGGGTGTTGCTCTTCTTCTTAATTTTTATTAATTTATTTGTATTTTAACTGTACGGGTATTTTGCGTGCATGTATGTCTGTGTACCATGTGTATATCTGGTGCCCACAGAGGCCAGAAAATGGTCTTTTAGTTATTGAAACTGGAGTGACATATTATTGTGAGCCACTATGTAAGTGCTGGGAATTCAGCCTGGGTCTTACAGAAGAACAAGCATCTCTTTTAACTTCAGTGTTACCTCTCCAGCCTTTGATCTCCCTTTAAAAAATAAGATGCTACTCATTAGATTAGGGCCTGGCCTTGTGTACCTTTTACCTTAATTTCATCTTTAGAAAAGCCTCTGTCTCAAAATACAGACACATTCTGAGGCTTGAAGGATTAGAACTTCAACACATATAAATTTTTGGAGACACAATTCATCCCAGAGAAGGAAGTATAACCCAGTAGAACAAGATGTATTCCAAAAGACCTCATAGTCTCCAGGAGTAATGAATGATAATAAAGGTACTGATGATCTTTTAAAGCCACATTTCTACAGAATTATGGATATTTAACATGTAATAATGTAAATTAAACTTGGAATACAGAAAAATGATGTTAGAAACCTAAATTAATAGCTTACAAAGCCAAGAGATATCAACTTAGTATCATTTACAATTAAATTATCACCATGAGAAAGAGTTAATCTAAATATAAAATTCAAAATCAGCAGATAAAGATGCACATGACAAAATAACAGCTCCCCATAAAGGAAAACAATATTTGGTAATGATGACATGGCTAACATGGACAAGTGCTTGTGTTGTCTGTTGTTAAGTTTACTCAGAAGAACTGTGGTAGGATTTCTTCAAGTCTATATTTTCTGTATGAGGCTGGTGAAGTAGAAAGAGGGTAAGTCACATATCTTTAATTATAGACACACCTTGGGAGAGCCAGGATTCAAATCTTAGTTTTTACCTTTGGCAGAAGAGAGAAAGACAAGTAAACAAGTGCATATCATGCTAACTTGTACCCACTACAGTCCAGAGCCAAGTCTGAATCCCAGTCTGGGTGGGAAAAATGACTTTAATGAATAAAAGTGGGATACTTAGAAATTATTTGAAAGAGTAAACTTAAGTCTGCATATTAGCCCTTATCCCTAAATGTATAATAGATGAAATAAATGTCTATATTTAAAATGTGGATCCAAAAATACTAAAAAAAAATATGGTTTAGTTTAAACAATTTTTTTGAGTAGGGAATTCCTCCTGGGATATGATAAAAGACTCAAATATGATATATAATTTAACAAATATGACATGAGTACTGTAAAACATTATAGGAATACACATGTATTCTGTATTATGCTTATGATAATATATGACTCATATAGTAAAGAAATAAACTTTTGTTATAGTCTTTGAAATGAATAAGATAACAATGTTACAAAGATAAGCAAAACCACATGAATGGGCAAATACCCACAATGAGCTCTGTTTAGAAAATGGTTGGTAACCTGTGTGGTGTTCCTAACAGTATAAGATTGCTAACCACACCAGCAATGCCTTTCTATGTTTTATCTCCAAACATGTTGGCAAGGGTAGCAATTTGCCTTCATGTTGATGGTCAGTATTGGGGGAAGTCCTTAAAATTTAAATTCGGGTTGGCTGTGGATTGACTCAGCCCTGGAGAAGACTGCAGTTCCCAGCACGCTCTCTGGAAACAGCCTACTGGCTCCTAGTGTGGGATCTGCTGTGTTTTCATTGTGCATAGTAAGAGCACAGTGCCATCAGCCTGACCACGTGTATTCATATCCATCAACATGAAGTCGTAAGTTATAAATGACAAGACTCAGGTGCTATTGTGTCATGGTTTAACCTTATGTTCTTCTAAAGCATATATATTATATACTTACCTATACATGAAGTTACATGAAAAATTCTACACAGTTTCTTCTTCTTTGAATTTACTTCTCAGCATCACATTGTCCTAGTTTGCTTTCTATTGCTGTGATAAACCAGTGACCAAAAGCAATTTGGAGAAGAAAAGATATATTTCAGATTATAGCTTGTGTTTAATCATGAAGAAATACCAGGCAAGAAACCTTGAAGGAATGCTGCTTGCTGACTTACTCCCTCTGGCTTGCTCAGGCTGCTTTCTTGACTACCCACAACTGCCTGCCCAGGGGTGACACCACCCACGGTAGTCTGGATTTTCTGACATCAATCGTTAACAAGAAAATGTCTGCAGGCTAACCTGATGGAAGCATTTTCTCAGCTGAGGTTCTCTCTTCCCATATGACCCTAGCTTGTGTCAAGTTGGCAAAAACCCAACATACACACACACACACACACACACACACACACACACACACACTCACAAGACAGAGAGAGAGAGAGACAGAGAGAGAGAGGAGAGGGTTTTAATGTAAACTTTGTAAATGTAAATAATTTGTTTCTAAAGTGAAATTAATGAATTGTAATGATTGCTAATAGGAGGTCTGGAGTTCTCTTGTGCATCTCAAAGACAATGGTAGAATTTGCTACTGGAAAAACTGTATTCTCAGTGACACCTGGGAATTCAAGGCTCTGTCTCTGGTGAGCTGACCAAGCATCCTGCCTAAAAGAAACACTGAGAACCCTTTAAGTCCATAGCTGGGACAAGCACTCAGGAGAACTCGGTTCAATAGGCTAAGTCTCCTAAGTAATAGGGCTGTATTGTTGAACTCTTCCATCTGTGGCTTCTGTATACACTGTCTCCTCTGTGTGATCTCATCTCTTCCCTAAAATGATAGGCCGTACACCTGATGGAATTTCCTTCTAAATGCTTTCTTGTGTTTTCTCTTTGTGAGACAGTAGCTCGTGGTGCCCATGAAGCTCTGTCAGAATCCAGATCACCAATGTTTGGTGCTGGTCTATTTCATCTCATGTGATGGCTTTCCAAACTGATGCTTCCATTCTTTCAGGTTCATGGATTCCAACCTCCACCTGCCTTTACCAGCATGATTCACCCATAAAAATGATTAGCATTACAATTTCAAATTTAAAGATGAGTTAGTTGACAATAGAGTTGAAATTTATTTCATGAAGCAACAAGACCACCAGAGCTAAGTTGACTTTCTGCAATTTCAGAAACAAGTAACCTGAACTAAAGTTTTTTCTAAAAAGGTTTAGTTCTTATTTATGTATATGTGTACATGACTGTGTGTGTGTGAGTGTGTATGCGTGTGTGTGTGTGTGTGTGTGTGTGTGTGCGCGCGCGCGCGTGCACATGTGTACAGCTGCCCATAAAGGCTAGAAGAGGTTATTGAGTCCTTTGGAGCTGTCGTTATAGGCACTTGTGAGCTGGCGGACCTTAGTTCTAGGTCTTCTGCCATAGATACAAGTGCTCTTAATCACTGACCCATCTCTCTAGTCCTAGCAGGACCAAATTTAATTCCTTTTTAAAATAATCAGTTTCCAGGAGATGTGGCCATCCTTTTATCTGTTCTCCAACTTCTTGTAATACTTGTTTTGGTTTATAAATAACACATCTTATAATCTGACGGATAACATAGCAATAGGCAATGTAAAGGACTATATACAGTAAATAAAGGACAGAACCCCTTGTCACCTGTACGTAGCTCAGGAAGCCATGTGGCTATTTCTAAGGCTTCATCGTGCTAGTCTGTGTGGCGGTTGGCTCTGGCAGGAAGAGTATGATTTAAGTACCATGTTGCTTTAAAGACAGGCTATCTACATGCACACTGTGGGTTCTGTCTCTGACCCTGGCTTTTCAATGGGCAAATGGTGGTGGTATTGTCTACCTTTTCATTGTGACATAAACAGGCAGAGGAAAGTAGGAAGCCCTAAGCTAACTGATTAGCAGGGAAAGGGCACTACTATTGTGTAATAAAAAAAAAATGTCATTTGGCTTGATCTGCATCTGCCATTCTTTCCTTCCATGAATATACATGGCCTAGACTTAGCTGTTTATTTGAATGATAACCCGAGTTTCCTGTCACCTGGTTCTTGTTTATCTCTCACCACACTGCCCAGTGTGCATGCTTCACATGGTTGCCTATCTCCTGCTTAACCCCACCCCACATCCTGCATGCTAGCTTTCTTACTACCCAGGTAGCACCTCTTCAGACCAGTCAGTTCCCAACTGTGGTGGTTTGAATAGGTATGGCCCCCACTGACTCATGTGACTCATATAAAGAAAATATTGTCCTTTATAAGAGCTGCTATGGTCATGGTGTCTCTTGCCAGTAATGAAACCCTAACTAAGATACCAGCCAAGGGACCATAACTGATGATAAGCTCTGAAGTTGCATCCCATTAGTTTTTGCCTTTATTCTCTTGGCTAAAATAAATTACATGGGAGTACCATACTGTTCCTCCTGGTACCCTGGGACTCGGCTCTGGAAAGACAGACTGTATGTCTCTCTCCTTGCTATGAACCAAGACAGTGCCTATGCTAGCACCATATGCAATGAGTACTTTAATGAGAATATTTTTAATAAATATTGTAACAGCATTAAAAGGCACAGTCTTTCTGCGGGAGAATTTGACAATTCATATTAAAAATTGTAAACTGACATCTGTTTGGCTGCAAAAATTCCATTCCTTAGAATTTATCCAACTATTGACGATGTTTTAGAGAAATTTACCAAGTGTGTTGTTGTTAGTAGGCTTGCCGTTGCTGACAAAATAACCAAGATAATCAGCTTAAGAGGAGGAAACCTTAGTTTTAGTTCATGGCCTAGATCATCCTGATGGGCTGGTCAGGTGAGGTGTTTGTTAAATGGCAGGTCCGGGGCAGGTGAAAACTTGGCTGTGAGTTTCAGAAGAGGGGAGGGGCTTACACTTTGCATGCAACTCTGGACTTGGGTGCATACTAGTTGTGTTTGTACCCAGGATCTTGTGCATGCAAGACTTATGCTTCCCCCTAAATTTGAACTCCTAACTGAATAATGGCTTACATGGAGCGAGACAAGTGGGGTCAACATTTGAAGATGCTTTTGAAGTACTGAGGAAGCACTGAGCTGGAGACCTTATCCTTAGTGTTCCCTAGACTGCAAAAATTAATGGCACCCCACTGACCATTGTCCTCATATAGGAGGCCTTGACATTTGTTCTGGAGGGTTTCCAACAGGGGACCTAACCTGTGATCAGAACCTGCAATGAAGAAGTACCAGAACTTCTATTTTAAAGGAAGTATTCACCAGTCTCTGTAGGATTAAAATCTAAAACCCAGTTTGGTAAATTTTTCTTCCAACAGAAGATAGGGAAAGGCAGGAGGAAGCTGTGGCTGTTTGAAAACACTTAGAAACTCCTGTGCCATTCCCACATGCTAAGTTCGTCAGTGGGTCAGTCAAACCAGAGGCACCTTTCCATGTGCAACAACGAAAGAAAACCAGCAAGGGGAAAAAATCTGATTGGACTTTATGGGGAAGGAAAGGCCAACTCAGAAACCAAGACGAGCATAGGACAGTTAGAGTACTGAGTAATTACACAAGGGCTGGGAAGGTTCCAAAAGCTGACTCACCAGTGAGGGTCTTTCCATCTCACTTGGTTTTCTGACACATGTTGAGTCTGTTACATACACACAGGAAGGGGAAGGGGGAAGGAAGGAGTGGTGACTAGTCAAGGGCAGGAAAGAGACTACTGTGTTGAGGAGAGCAGGGTGTAATGGGATGTGCCCATGAGCACACTATATGACCTACTTATCTGGGTGAGTGAAGTCATAATTTCTATCATTTTATATGATGAATATAAGCTAATGAAAATAAGGAAGAGAATAATTGCCTTCAAAATGAGGGTTTACTTCTTAGTTCTCTTGCTTGACTTCTTTTCTTCCTTCTTCTCCCTCCCTTCCTCCTTCCCTGCCTCTCATCTTCCTTCCCTCCTTTGTTCAAGGTCTTTGTGTGGAGGCCAGGCTGGTCTTACATTTGAGATTCTCAGTGCTAATATTCAGGCATGTGGCCATGCATGGGGTTGTTGACTGTTTCCATGGTTGGCGCATTCTTTTTTCCCAGAAACAGGATGTTTGAAATCATAGATTTATAATGTACTTTGAATCACAATATGACTCTCTGCCTTTTTTGTTTTGAATCAACATTGATTTAGTTATTGGGAATCTTTTGTGGTTGCACACAGTTCTTGTGTGTGTTTCTCCCCGGGTGAGGAATAATACTGATGCTCTGATAGGGATTGTATCGAGTCCACAGATAAGTCTGAGTAGTGCAGAAGTTTTAATAGTATTCTTTGTTCTAATCTATGAACACAAGATACCTTTACAATTATTGATATGCTCTTTAATTACACCAGTGCTTTTAGTTTGCAGTAGATTGATCCTATAGAATTAAAAGACTGGTTAGATATAAACAAATAAGCCACTGTGACTGGAAACACACTGGTATTGTGCAGAAAGGCAGATCGTATCAGGTCATCCAGTTGAGAAAGAGGGAGGGAGACCTGGAAAGGGGGAGAGAGAAGGAGAAGAGAAGAGGTGAGGGGGAAATGGAGAGTGGGACAGAGAGGGAGAGAAAGACTGAGCGAGGGGAAACACTGATCATCCCTGTCAAGAACAAGTCCCCAAGACCTCTCTTGCATAATGCCTGCCTCCTCCAGATTGCATCTCTTCCTGTTTGCTCCATAAGCTGGCTAACAAGGGAACATTTAAGATCCACTTGCTCATGATCCTGTGGGCTCCCAAAATAGCACCCAGACAGCAGCCTTACCTCTCCAAACTCATCTCCATATTTAACCAAGAACACATTCTTCTTCTGTTTAAAGTTTGTTCCTTCAAAATGACTGAAACGGTAACATCCTATAGAGTGGGAAGCAACTGTTGGTCCCTTTCTTTTGTCGTTCTTCCAAGGACTGGTTATCCCACTTAGGCTTTGCTTTCTGTCATTTCATAAGGGCACATGCAATAATGCATTTATTCTTATATGTCCTTTTACTTATGTATTATTTAGGTTCACTTTATTTGATCTTTTTGATTTTTATCTACATTTTCCTGAAAATGCAAATATTTGTATTATTTTCTTATAAATTCCTTTCTCTTTTCTGTGTTGCTGAGATTCTAGTTTGATGTATAGTTGTTCTCCTCCTATTTCTTTATCTCTTTTAATGTCATATTTTTTTCATACTTCTCATCACCATTTTATTATTTTATCAATTATCATCTACAATTTTTGAGAATCATAGTTTTTTTTTTTGTTTTTGCATTCTGAATTCTGTTCCATCCAGTTTTGTACTTTTACGCTTTTTTTT
>JADRCD010211699.1:0-61180 GCA_019843815.1 Montemys delectorum | reverse complement strand
GTACAAGCCTAAAGACCTGAGTTTAGATACCTAGCATCCATAGCAAAAGTCAGGCATGGTGGTATACAGGCCTGTTTGTAATCCTTTAACAAGGTGGCAGAAACAAAAGGGTATCAGGGCTCACTGGCCAGCCAGTCTAGCCAATTGGTAAGCTCCAAGTTAACTGAGAAATTCTGTTTCAAAAGGAAAATAGTGGATGATAAAGGAAATCACCCAGTGTCAAGCTCTGCCCCCCCCACAAAGGCATGTGTGCACAGTTCACACATATATACCATCCCACCCACCAAATTGCTATCTCTGGGTCTCTTTTTTTGAGATATTGCCCAGGCTGGTATTGAATGACTTCTGCCCGTCCTGCTTCCTCCTTCCCAAGTATTGGGACTATAGGTATGGGTCACCACGCCTGGTTTATGAAGAGCTAGGAATCCAATCCTAGGTTTCTATATGCTAGCAACTCTACCAACTAAGCTACACAGCTAACAGCCTGTTAGGGTCTATATTTTTATAATTTAATATTTTTTTATGTTTACTTTGAACAGGTGACTTGCCCATACTCAAAGCTGATTTGAACACAGGACTCTCAGCTTTAAATAATTTATATTCTACTGCCTTAAAATAAAGGTCCAGGTGTTTGGCTCTATCCAAGCCTCTCTGACCATCACCTCTCTCTCCTGACACTACCAGCATGAGTTATGGTTAATTCCATAAGGGTTTTTGCTCTTTATCATATAAAGTTTTCCTCTTTTGTCTAGAAAATATTTTCAAGTCTAATGTATTAAATGAGGGTATTGTATGTCTTTCAACAAAGTATTGAATGAGGGTTCCACAAATGCCATTCAACATTCAACATACAGGAAACACCTTAGCTGCTTTAGGCATTTGCACAGGTGTGCCTCTGTTTTCCCAGGTAATGGATGACCTTAAAAAGATGGAAAACTTGGCTGCATGCTCTAAGTAACTAGCTCCCCAAAGTTCTAGAGTACAGAGTTTTACCTCAGCCTCCCTTTTTCTCCACCTTTATTTTTATTCCTCTGTTACAGACCTCTCTCAGAGCCAAAAAGGTCACTGTATCTTTTTTTAAAATCATACATATAACTTGAAAACAACTAATATTACCAAGAGCCTATACAAAGTATCATTTAAAATATAATATTTAACATATAATCCTTTCTCTTAGGACTTAAAATTCCCCCAAATTAATATTTTCTTACCATCAGCATTCCAATCCTCCAAGAGGAGTTTTACAAATACAACTACTTGAACTCCTGAAATACCATTTTCTCCACTAAGAACCCTTTAGACCATAAGGGTGACAGAATGGCATGTAAGGACTCTGAATTTGTTAGATAATTCACTCAATTAACATGTCAGAAAGATTTAGAAAAAATTTCTTGGGGCTGGGGGTAGGAAAGACAAGGCAGGGGAAGAAGAGAATGAATGCGGGTCTATTACTCCTTTAAAAAGCCCTGACCTGAACTCTATCGGATTCCTAGTAACCACTGGACTACAACACCCAGAAGCAGTCTTTCATCTCAAGAGAGCTTTTCAGTTTCAATCTGCATAAACAAACTTTGTCCTTCAATGTTTCAACTCTTCAAGGTCACTTTTCAGAGCAGCGGCAGAGGCCTGCATCCAGGAACTTGGGCTGTTACCCTACTCCAGCTGCACATATCTAAACTTAAACCCCCATGGATCCTCTCAGATAAACCCTTCCCTCAAGAGGAAGCAAGTGAAGGCAGACCAACACCTTCTAAGTTCTCCTGAGCCAAGCCTGCTCCTTTCCCTGTCCAGGGACTGCTGCTGCCTCACTGCTCTACACTGATCTGCAGCAGGAATGTTCGAATGACCTTCATCCAATATTTCCAAATAAAGAGAAAACCAAAGAATTGCTTTTTAAAAACCAGGCATATTGTAGATCTTAGTACATAGGACTGATGATTTCACTACTCACAAGAACTGACTTGTTACTGATTAGCAATCTACATAAGCTTCATATCCTTAAAGAAGGGGGTAAATACCAAGGGCAAAAGGCTACCTATACACTTAACTTTTCTAGTCACAAACTGCAGGTAAGCCCTTTATATACTTCACACTTGAAACAAAGGCATTTGTTTAAATCATTTTAAAAAGCCAAATCAACAGCTGACAAAACCTGATAAGCTCTTCACTTCCAATATTAACTGGACTCTAAACTAATCAGCATATTAAATTAAAATGAACAATGAAGACTTATGCAATTGGTTCTTATTAAAATCTAGAGACAGATAAGTAGATCAAGAAAGTTACAGAAGAATTTTCAGGCTGGCATGTGGGCCTTCCTCCATTAGAACCTGCATCAGTTGCTAATCACATTTTCAAGCAATTGAAAGAACAATAATGTGCTTCTATCTTTAAAACATGTATGTCAACAAAGTGCATGGAAATTAAAAAAAAAACTCTTAAACTCATCTTATTCTGTAGAAAAGCTTCAGTGCACCTGAACAAAGGAAAATTATTTGGAAAACAGTTAAGTTTACCCAATGCAAAGACAAAATGCTTTGCTTTTGTATGCCCATGAAAAATGATTAGCCCTTCTTGCATCTGTCTTGTTGATATTAAACTAGGAAAATCTTAGTTGAAGGGCATGCAAAAGCTAAACAGAGCAAGGTAATCTAGGTGAACCAAGAAGGTATGCACGGAATGTAAAGTGGCCATTTTCTGAAACAGTGCAACTTGTCTACACTCTCTGAAGCTAAATAGTCTCTAACATCTCAACACAAAACAAAGAATTAAACTTACCGAGAACGGCATTAATTTTACATGGAGTTATTTATACCTCCTCGGACAGGGAGAATTTAAGTCACTCCTTTCCCTCCCCCCCAAAAAAGAACGGAGGACAAAAGGCAGCAGAAGATGCAGAAACCTGAGTCTGGAATGTTCATTCCAGTGAAAACCCGAACAGCTGTCCTCCCACCCCCCAGCAAACTATTCGCCATTTTTCTTTGTCTTTCAGCTGACCCCTGCCTCAGTGAAAAACTCTGAGGCTCCAATGAAGCCCTGCAGCCTCCTTCCACTTTAACAGTCAAAGGCATTCAATCTAGCCTGCTATTTGACACCAAACCTTGCCTCCAAAGCAGTCCCATTGGCTGAGCTGCTTTATCAGCTAAGAATACAAAGCCACGATTGGCTGTTCACGTCATCAGTTACCTCCTTTGTACACTTCCTGTTTTAAAGTTACCTTGAGAAGCAGAACAGGGGTCAGATTCCTCACTTCAAACCCAAGAACTTAAGGATTGAAAACATTTAGCAAATGTACACAGCAGACACATATGGTCTCATGGGCTTCTAAAACAGAGGAGGACAAATTTAGAATTGTTCTTTAAAAAACGAAAAGAAAGGGTTGCTACATTTCCGACCTAAAGGATTTTCTATTGGCTATGGAGTTCCATTTAAAAATTGAAGGTAATTTCACTGCTTCTGATTGGCCCTGAACAGTGTCTGTAAGATATTGCTACAGTAACCTATGGCAGTAAACCAGAAAAGCAATGTGCACAAGCTTGGAAAGTTGTAACCATCACTTCCAGGTTTTTGTTGATCATTATTAACAGAATAAAACCAGGTTGAGTTAATCAAAGAAAAACTCAAACTTAATATCAAAGTGAAGCTGTGCCCATACAACAGTCTTCATGATTTCTAATATCTTTTGTATTCATAGTAATTTTAAAAGCATAGATTACTACCAGAGCAATGCATTTTATTTTAAAACAATAAATCAAAATAGGATGATTTGGGGGGGGTAAATGTATGAAGTTGGTGGCAGACTTCAGCATTTCAAAAGAACCCTATCACAATGCCCTACTCCAACTTACTCAAAGTGTAATAGGGGGGAAAAAAGCCTTCTATGACATCAAAACTCTGAACCAGGTATGGGAGCACATACCTGTAATCCCATGAAACCAGCAAGGAAGATGATGCAAAAGAATTCAGAATTCCAATGTGATCTACATAGAAAGATGCCTGGTTTTTTTTTTTTTCTCTTTACTTTGATTATTAAATAAGCAGCAGGACTGATCTCCAGAGAGATTAATAATTTTATTTGGCTCACTGTTGTTTCTGGAAACATTCTAGGGTGCTGAAGGTCACCAGGGATAACCACAGGGTTGTCTATATATTCAGGGCTCTACTACCTAGCTTTTAATTAATTATATGACAAGGACTAAGCTTGAGCCATAGTTTGCTCATCTGTAATACAGGTCATATACACTTTAGGGACTAAATAAATATATGTAGTACATTATGCTGTGCTTGAATAAGAATTAAAAAAAATATAAAGTGCTGAATGCCATCCAATTCTACCTTCTGCTTTTGACAGAGAAGACATCATGCAGAACCAAACAAGCCTTGTGTTAAACTCTAAACATAGTTTGCAGTAATTTCTCTTCTACGTCCTGTAGCTCTGCAGCAGGCAATTCCTCAGCTGTAAAGAGCTGTGTAAGAGGACTCCCAGCTGGAACTAAAAATCCCTGGTTTTTAGGCCGGAAATCCAGGCCTTTCACCACCAGTCACAGCCGAGGTCTGCTTATTGTTCCAAAAGTCTGCCCTTCAACTCTTGCTTTTGATGTACCAGATTAAACCAATCAAGTCCCTTGCTACTCTGTGAAGGTCTTGGGCATAGTTTTTATTAGTCCTTGGCAGTATACAGGAAAAACACTTCAACTCCTATTTCTCATCAGCAGTCACCACAGTAGAATTCAAACCACAGTAGGAAGAAAACACAAATTATCCTTGAATTTGCATTTGGCAACCTGACCCATTCACTTACTATAGCTTTCTCCTCTCTAGCTGATAGACTAAGTGTCTCATGGGATATCTGGGACTCTAACTTCAATTCTTCCCTGGTCCTGCATCTTGGTAGCCCACTATGCCACACAATTGCATCAACTCACCCTAAAAAGCACTCTCATCACTAAGAGAGAAAACCAGTAACTCAGGTTACACAATTCAAGCTTCAGTGCTCTCACAGAAGGCTGAGAGCTCATTCTTGGCCACAACTATAATTTCTGACGAGAAGCTACCTCCTTATTATAATGTGGCTGGGATATTAGCCACATTACTTAACCACTCCTGAGATCATTTCTTGTTGAAAGTGATAAAATAGTATTAATTTACAGGAGTACTGAGATAAACCAGAGCACTATGCAAATCTGGAATATAGTAGGTTCTCAATAAATACCTAAGCATACATTTTATACTAAAGTACTTTATACATGCTATAATCTGTTTCTCAGAATATCTTTGTTACCACAGGTGATTCTTCAAGGCAGCAACTATGCCTTTCTTGCACCTACTCCTAATGCTCAGCATGAATATATAAATCAGCTGCTGATTTGTAATTCTAGTACTCTGGAGGCTGAAGCAGGAGGAAGAACACTCTGGCTGCACACAGTAAGCACTACACCAGAGCTACACAACAACATCCTGTCTCAAAAAAAAAAAAAATCAAATCCTTCCTGCCCCCTGAAAAGTAATAAACTAATCTTGACTGTAGCCACAGTGTCAGTAAATGACACAGTAAGAACTGAGGAACACTGCAGAGTGAACGTCCCATCTAAAGAGGCAAACACTATCAGCTCTAACAAAAATACTAGGAACACTGGCCTACAATACTGTGAGCTCCAGATTTTTTAAAAGACACAGAAGTCAGATTATTTTAATGCCAAATCTTTGCATCTTAATGTTTGTTTCAAACCTTTTAAAAATTATAAACCAATCTGGCTGAGTATGATGGTGCACACCTTTACTCCCAGCCTTTAAGAGCCAGAGGCAGGCAGATCTCTGTAAGTTCAACAGAGCCTGGTCTACATAATGACAGCCAGGACAGCCAGGGTTACACAGAAGGACCCAGTCTCAAAAGTTATAAGCAAATGAAAGAAAACCAGGAGCTATTCACCAGATTACAGCTTCTGACCCACATTTTCCCCTTGATTTAGTTCTGAACAACTATCAGCTACCTCCCAAATCAAACCTACCTCAAGATTTTGTTTTTTAAAGTGTCAACATATTTTCAGAAGACTGATGTAACCAAACGTGGCAATGCAAGTCTGTAATCCCAGCTATAGACTAAGGCAGGAAGATGGTAGGTAAAGCCAAGGCCAGACTAGGCAACTTAGTGAGATACCATTTTAAAATGTAAGAGGTACTGAGGACACAGCTAGTGGCTTAGTGGCAGAGCACTTGCCTAGCACACATAGGGTCATAGGTTCAATTCCAACAGTAACAGAAAGCTACCCTAGCCATTAGTTTTTAAGATACTCCCCAAAGGCAGCCCAGAACAGTTAAAGTAATAACTTTATCTCTTATAATAATATCATCAAATTAAAGTAATGTAGCACTGGTGCTTAAAAAAAAATGAAATGAATGAAAGAAAAAAGGACCTTAGGTAGATGATAAATCTAAATTACTAGGCTAAAAATACAGTCTTCAAGACCAGCCTAGACTATATAGTCAGTACCAAGCTAGCCAGAGATACATAGTGAGACTCCTCTAAAACAGGCAGGTAGAGACTCCAAGGCATAAAATGAGACAAATGGGTGAAAATTATTCTGGAGGAACTTACTTCAGCTCTCAGCTGTGCAAACATGAGAATAAGCTGCCTGGAAAGCTGGTGAGTTGGGTTATTAGCCACAGGCTGTCTCAACACTTGACAAGGATATGTAAAGACAAGAAAAAGAACAGCCATGTGGAGGAGCACACAAAAAAGCCTAGGCTTTACACCTAGACAGATTTAGACTCCAATTCCTCCTTATCATGACTGTGTAGCTGACGACCTCAAGTTTGTTAAAGGTCTACTGCAGCAAGTCTCCAGTAGCATAACATCTTACAAGGTTTAGTTTAGTTTGTTCAATAAATACTTACAGGCACAGGCCCTGAATCCCAAATCAGCAAAATGTCTGTCCTCAATGGAGTTAAAGTCTATTATATGAAATTCAACCCAGAAACCATGACATGTTTAGAGAGTCACAAAAACAGCCACACAATACTACAGTAGGATTTAAGCAGAGGACCTCACCATGGGCCCATTTAAAAGTCAGGCTGGTCAGAGGAGATCTCCTGGGGCAGTTAAGATCTTACGAATGAGAGACCTTGGTATGGCAGCAAGTTAAAAATACGAACAGGAAATTGAGCACGGTGACATATGTGTGTGTGACCTCATCACTCAGAAGGCTGAGATCTGCCTGGGTTACATAGTGTACTGTGTACTAGATCCTTCCTCAAAATAAAGGAGGGGCAGGCATGTTGATGCATACCTTTAATCCCAGCATTCAGTGGGCGGAGGCAGGATGATTTCTGTGAGTTCTATGCCAGACTGATCTACATAGTGAGTTCCAGGACATCGAAGCCAAAATAGCCTGTTTAAAATAAAGGGGAGTGAAGATTGGGAGTAAGCCTGTGAAGAAAGGGTAGAAGGAATCAAGGAAGGGAACTATTAAGATTCTTTGAAAAATCAGTAAGACTTGGTGCTTGTAATGTTATTTTATTTCTACACATTACATGTATGGGCTGTGGAGGTCAGAGGGCAATGTCTGGAAGTAAGCTCTCTCTTCCCACCACAGGTTCTAAGAATCAAAGTTAGGTCATTAGGTTTGCCAGGCAAACACTTTCACCTAGTAAGTCTTTCTGATGGTGTCTGGGATTCAGTGGTTAATGACACATATAAAATAACAATAATATGCCTCATGCCTCATACAAGCTCAAAAAAGTTGTTATTAATTATAAGTTATTTCTGATTAGACTAGAAAACCTTTGACATATGAACCTCTAAGAATCCATGTCACTTTTGAGGCATATGTCATTCTCAGGAAACTCCTTCCCAAAGAAAGACTCAGGTGTCCTGCACAGAATATTTATTTTTCATTCACAGACTGCCCTAGAACAACAACCTTAACTCCACTATACAAGGATCCTAACACAAAATCTTTACTAGTTCTCACAAACACACATGAACAAAAGGCCTAACAATTATAAAATAAGAAACTACATTTCACTTGGTCACTAATCAGTAACACATTTTTGTGGAAAAACTCCAGGCAACCTTATTCAGCTAGTGTTCTAAAACAGTGAAGAGTTCAATGCAGGAGCTAGGCATGCTAGTACATTCCTTAAGTCCCAGCAGAGGCAAGGGGACTGCTGTGAGTTCAAGCCAGCCTCATCTACATACTAAGTTTCAAGACAGATGTAGCTATGTAGAGATACCCTGCCTTGAATAGGCAAATAAAGTTTAATGCACATGTTTTCCTTTTTAAATTCAGTATTATTGAAAATGATGTTAAAATATCACCAAAACCAAAGTATTCTGCCTTCCAGATTACTGCCAACCAAGCACACTCTGTTTCCTGTGCTGTTTCATAATGAACAAGTTCTATGGTACTTAGCCCTCAGGGAAGAGTAGTCATTTTTTTTTTTTTTAAAGACAGGGTTTCTCTGTATAGCCCTGGCTGTCCTGGAACTCACTCTGTAGACCAGGCTGGCTTCGAACTCAGAAATCCACCTGCCTCTGCCTCCCAAGTGCTGGAATTAAAGGCACGCGCCATCACTGCCTGACTAAGAGTAGTAATTTTTAAGACAGTTAAAAGTGACAAAGATAATCAACTATGAAGATGGTATATACCTCATTAGTCCTCGGTCTTTTAAAATGGACACAACATTGGCAATGAATCTCACTTCATACAGCTTACTGGACAATTTGTTAACTTCTGAGTCTAGGGATTGGAGTAATCAGGTACCATGAACGACGTCAGAAACTCACAGCTTTCCACCAGTGTCATGATATAAAACAATACATATAGTAGTATCATTTCTTGAGTAATTTTATTTTTTACCTTATTGAAACACTGTTCAAGACTACTATTTATAGTTCACACTCAGAGCAATCCTTATATTTGACTTTAAATGGACAGTATAACTTAAATAGAATACCTTTAAGTACCTTTAAGATTTATTTTTTATTTATATGAGTACACCGCAGCTGTCTTCAGACACACACCAGAAGAGGGCATCAGATCCCATTACAGATGGTTGTGAGCCACCATGTGGTTGCTGGGAATTGAACTAAGAACCTCAGTCAGTGCTCTTAATCGCTGAGCCATCTCTCCAGCCCCTTTTATATACCTTAGACACTGAAAAAATAAACCTTTAGTTTAAATTGATTCTAGAAACATTCAAACACAGAAAAGGTAGACTGTAGTTCACCTCTCTAAACTACACCTGAGCCCATTCTGGAGATGGGTCCAAGTGCCTGTGAATGAGACCACATGGCACTGCTGAGAAACATGAGGTGGGTATGGTACAACTAACCTTGCAACCTGACAAAAGGTTTTGTAGGCAAGTAGATTTTTTTCCCCGCACAATGTTATTTTCCTCTTACTTAAAAAAAAAAAAAAAAACTTCAACTAAAAAAAAACTTAAAACATTACTGAACAGAATACTGGTTGCTTAATGTTAATAATTGCTTTCGGCAAATATGAAAATCTCTTCATTCCCCGTCTATCTTTACTTAGATGCAACTGGGAGTTAGCAGAAGATATCATGAGATAACTGTTCTTTGAAACAAATTCCCAACCACTTTGAGCATTTAGAAGTTTAAGACTGACCTCACACTGGCCTGTGGAAAATCAGCCTCTAAGCCACAAATGATTTAGATTTCTCTTTCCTATCAAGTGGTTGCTCCCCGACGTGGAATCCTGTTGTACACAAGGAGGGAATTATAAAAGATCTCCTTGTTGAGGATGTTCTAACTGGATGTCAGTTAGAATGGCACATTTTATGCAGTTCCAAAAAGAAAATAATGAGTTCTCTTATTTATTAAGGTCCACAATGTTATCTTCTCATACTCTATTATACTCATTTTTTGTAATTACTATTTTACAAAGAAAAGAAAACTCAGACAGGACTCTACCCCAGCACACACAGTAGAGACTGCAGAAACTGTAGACACATAATTTTTTCCTAGGTCCAACTTTAAAATCAGCTGCTTTACTGCCCCTTCCCAGAGGCACTTTGTGGTCAAAGTGTAATCCATTTCCTCCTGTAAATGATCCACTTAAAGGATGTTGGGAACTTCGAGTCTCTGCAGGGAAAATACTAAAATGAACTGTACATTATTAACCTTCCTAACTTGTCACAGTTCATTCATGAGAAACTAAGTAAATGAAAGAGAGACTGTAAAACATTAAATAACTCACAACCAGTTTCCTCTGAAATAAGTAGACTAATAAAGAACAACTTGCTAGCTAAGAAATCTTAAATTATAATATCTGAGGCTAGAGTAAAATTCAAGGTCATTTGTGACCCTAAGTATGTCCTCTGCCATTGTCCTTCCAACGAATGAGGTAAATTTGAACTTATTACTTAAAGTCATCACTGGAATCATGTGGTAGTGCACTTTCCTGACATGTGACTCTGGGCACCGTACCAAAGGGTTTAAAGAAAAGTCAACACATACCCTGTAACTCAATATTCAGGAGCCTGGAACAAGAGAATCCCAAGTTAGATGCTAACTTGAGCTACACAGGAAGACTCTGCCTTTGTTTTTATTTCATTTTAATTAACATAGAGACAGAGTCTCATATATCCCAGGCTAGCCTTAATCTCCTGACCCTTCCTTCTCTATGTCCTAGGTGCTGGGATTACAAGTATTCAGCACTGGGTTCAGCTTATTAAATGCTAGTGGTCAAACCCAGGGCTCAGTCCATGCTAGGTTCACAAAAAGCTCCAGCCTCAGCCAGGAGCTGCCTTTAAAGGGCCATCTCCACCACTAAGTCAGTGACCAAGGATAGACATGGCTTGGCTTTGCAAAGCTAAGTGACTTCAACAAGGTTCTCTCTTTAGAACCTCGGCACAGAAAATACACCTAAAAACAGCTGAAGATGCAAGGGTTTTTTCCCTTTTCCCACAGTAGTCTGTGGCATCAAGGTGATAAGAGTTTAAATACAGGGGTTCCAGCACAGCAATGATGTACAGGTCTTTAATCCCAGCATTCAGGAGGCAGAGGCAAGTCTGGGCTACAGAGGGAGTTCGAGGACAACCAGAGCTGCACAGAGAAACCTCTACCCACCCCCTCTCTCACACACAAAACCTAAATAAATAAATAAATAAATAAATAAGAGCTCCAGCTGGTCATGGTGACATCTTCAATCTCACCATTCCTGAGGAAGGAGGTGGAGCTCCAGGTTGGAAAGATAGCTCACCTGATAAGAGCTTTTGCTACAATGCCACAAAGCCTGAGGACTGGAATTCATCCCATGGATTCCACATGTAGGAGGAGGGAATGAACATACACCTACAAGCTGTCCTCCTCTGACCTCCAGAATGCTATGGCTCACATACTCACATGTACACACTAAGTTAAAATGTAGTAAAATTTTCAAAATAAAAAAGAATTAAGAGCTCCAAGATCCCAGCATGGTGGGACTCTGAGAAATCTCTTCAGTTAGGATGTGGATCCAGAAGAATCAGGAGTGAAAGGTCATTACCAGCCAAAGAGTAAGCCTGACCTACATGAGAACTTGCCTCAAAAGAAAAAAGGTAAAGGAAGAGGAAGAGAGAGCTAAGAGGGAAGAAGACGACAGAAGAAGAGGAGAAGGATATGAAGTGGAAACTCTAAAAGCAGTTTAGGTATTGAGAATTCCAGACCTGTGTCTGGATGTGGGCTGCACTTACTAGCTGTGAACTTAACTAAATTTCTCGAGGTTTTGTTTTGCTTTTAGAGTCTCACCACATCTTACAGGCTGACCTCAAATTCCTGGGCTCAAGCAACCCTCCCACCTGAGCCTGCATGGCTGGTCCCACACCAGGAACAGTACACCTAAGTCCAGCAAATTCTAAACTTTTGTTCCTTCAGAGAATGAGAATGGCACTGCCATATCTGTGTGACATGTAAAATGAACTTATACACCCAGGTAAGTACGCAAAACAAGGTCTATTATTCCTGAGTTTGATTCACCAGCCCTCTGAACTGAAAGTTAAGAGAGATGAATTTTAGGGATGGGGGTGTAGCTCAGCTGGTAGAATGTTTGTCGAGCAAGCGCAAAGCTCTGATCTTATATTCTTCTCAGACCAGGAAAATTTCATTTGTAACATCTCAAAACTAGCATGATCCCAAATCCTGTCACCCCCAACTTCCCAATTATGCAAATACATTCTACAGTTGATTTTCTGGTTCTACTTAAAGCAATGTTAAATTTGGCATTCAGCTTCTAAAAGTTGATACACCTGTCCAATGGGATCCCTCTGTTTACCTGTTTCTCACACTCCATCTCAGAACCCAGAATGGAGTGCGGAGTTCCACACTAACCCTCCGGGTTTCAAAACTCAGAATTCTACAGCAGACTCCCTAATCCGATTGTCCTTCTGGCCCTCACTCCCACTACTTCCGTACCATGCACTCAGACTTCTACTCAGGGTCACTCCCAAGCTGGATCAATTTCCAAGTCTAGCACCCCTAGATCTCGAAGACACTTCTTCCGTAACTCCTGTTCCGTGTTTACAAACCAGGGGCTCGCACGCCCCATCTTGTAGTCGTCCGTGTGCCTCTAGAATTAGTAGTGCCCCCTCCCCCTTGCAGGCCACCCGCCAGGCTACCACTCTCTTTCTCCTTAGGGCCTCCGGCTTCGTCCCGGAGTCCCCCACCCCCCCCCCCCCCGCCACGCTGGCATTAGATGGATCGTCGCCCTGCCGCCGGAGCCCGATCAGCGAGCATCCCAGCAGCCGCCAATTCCTTCATCACCCCCCCAGGCCGGAGCCGGCGTGACCAATAAGGTGCCAGGTCCGCGGCCTCCCCGCCGCCGACCAATCACGAGCGAGCCCCCCCGCAGTCGCCTTCCGCCAATGGGAGAAAGCCCGCGGGCCCAGGCGCACGGACCCCGCGAGCGCAGCCGCGACAACAGCGGCGGGCCCGGCGAACACATAACATGGCGGCGGCGGGGCCGACCGAGGTGCAGCGGCGGCCGCAGAGGGAAGTGAGATCTCCGCCAGAGGCGGGAAGCACCGCCCTCACTGCCGGCCGCCCCGGCTCTCTCCACCCTCCTCGCCCAAGCTTCCGTACACTCACAGGCCTCTACTCCGGCGTCCAGCGAAGAAAGCAGCCGCCCCCGCGCTGCTGCGCCGTCGGGCAATGCAGAGGCCCGGGCGAGGCGGAGGGGAGGGGGAAGCGTGCGTCACGAAAAACGGAGCGCGTGCGGAGCGGGGGCGCAAACAAGATGGCGGCCGCGCCGTTTGTACCGTCTCCCCTGCCCCTCCCCCACCCCTCCGTGCCTTGACCCCCAGCGACGCGCAGTGCGCAGCAGCTGAGGTGCCTGAAGTCTCGCGAGAATTGAGTAGGGCGGCCTGCCCGGCAAAACGGAGTAGCGAGAGCTGAGACTTTCCTGGCCCCGCCCCTTCCCAGGGGCTCGGGAGGCGTTTCCTGGTGACCTCCCAGGACGTTCTATCCTTGAAGCTCACGGCTCTGATGCTGATGGCGCTTGCTTCTGAATTTTAGGAAATAGTGTTCCGTGTTTTGTTTTTAAAGGAAATGAGTGGTAGAGAAAGAAAGACTTCGCCGGCTCGCCAAATTTAAAAAGCCGCCACGGGCCGGGCAGTGGTGGCACACGCCTTAAAGCCCAGCACTTGGGGGAGGCAGAGGCAGGTAGATTTCTGAGTTTGAAGCCAGCCTGGTCTACAGAGTGAGTTCCAGGGCAGCCAGAGCTACACAGAGAAACCCTGACTCGAAAAACCTAAAAAAAAAAAAAAAAAAAAAAAAAAGCCTCCCGGGGGGCCGACGAGGTGGCTCAGCAAACCTGACTACCGGAATTTGATTCTTGGAATCCAGGATGGACTGGAAGAACTGACTCCTGAAAGTTGTACTCTAATCATTAATGTTCGCCGCGCTCACACACACACACAAATAAATGAATGACTATAATTTAAAAACAACCAGCGGGGCAGTGGTGGCACGCGCCTTTAATCCCAGCACTTGGGAGGCAGAGGCAGGCGGATTTCTGAGTTCAAGGCCAGCCTGGTCTACAGAGTGAGTTCCAGGACAGCCAGGGCTACACAGAGAAACCCTGTCTCGGAAAAAAAAACCAAAAAAACAAAAAAAAAAAAAACAACCAAAAAGGTGACATTTTTCAAACGTCCAAATTGGCATAAAAGATTGAGTTGGGAGGTGGCTCAGTAAAGGGCTTTCTACAAGCATTAAGACCTGGGTTGGTCCCGCAACACTCCATAAGCCACTAGCAGAGAAGTCTCCCATAATTGAAAGGCTTAAAACGAAACCTGCCAGTCTAGCTACATCAGCAAGCTCCTGGTTCAGTGAGAGGACCTGTCTATAAAAATAGGTTGGGACCGGGCATGGTAGAACAGACCATTAATTCCAGCACCTGGGAGACAGGAGCAAGAGGATCCCTGAGTTCAAGGCCAGCCTTGTCTAGGAATCAAGTTCCAGGACAGCCAGAACTACACAGGGAAACCTTGTGTTAAAAAATAGGGTGAAGTTTCCATTGAAGACATCCAGATGTTGCCTTCTATGGGGAATGCATGCCATGCAAATACGTTGTCACATGTGCATGGCTAGGTGTGGTGAAACATGCCTCTAATCCCAGCACTCTGGAGGCTGAAAGTGGAAGCTAGCCATTTTGCAGGGTGGGAAAGTGTACTATTTCACCGGGTCTGGCTATAACTGGTTGTTCAGTGCTCATTATGTAGTCCACACCGACCTTAAACTCAGCTAAATCTTCCTTGATTAGCCTCTGGGGTCCTGGGATTACAGACATAAACTACCATGCCCAGCACAAAAAAGGATATATATATCTTTTACTGGACACCCCAAATAAGAAATTGTATTATGGCTGAGATATGGATGTAGATGAAGGGTAAAGTGAATAATTAAAATGCTTAAGGCCCTGGGATCGAGCTCCTGCATCAGAAAAAGAGGCCAGCCTGAGGATGCAGTTCAGTTGGTAGTGAGTTCGCCTAGTATGGAAGTCTCGGGTTCAAGCTCCACCATGGCATAAAACCTGGTGTGGTGGGACATGCCACTGATCCCAAGACTCAAGAGGTGACAGTAAAAAAATTAGAATTTCAAAATAGCTGGGTGACAGTGGTGGCACATATCTTTATTCTCAGCACTTGGTGACAGATGGAGGCAGGTGGATTTCTGAGTTCAAGGCCAGCATAATCTACATAGAAAGTTCCAGAACAGTCGAAATTTTTGCATAGTGAATTACAGGATAATGCAAAGAGAAACTCTTGTCTCAGGGTGGGAAAAAGTTCAAAATGAAGTTAACTAAATGGTTCAGCCAGTAAAGACACTTGCCTCTGAGCCAGATAACTTTAAATCAGTGACTGAGACTCGTGTGGTAGAAGGAGAGACCAGACTCCAGCAGTTGTTTTCTGAATTCCA
This sequence comes from Montemys delectorum, assembly GCA_019843815.1. Classification (NCBI taxonomy): domain Eukaryota; kingdom Metazoa; phylum Chordata; class Mammalia; order Rodentia; family Muridae; genus Montemys; species Montemys delectorum. Next base: position 45,765 of record JADRCD010211699.1, on the reverse strand, counting down.
CATTCCACATGTGTACTGTGTTTCATGCATACCCCCCAAAATACACACACACACACACACACACACACACACACACACACAGACAAATGAGAACAAAATGTTAGTCAAGGTAGTCCTCTGTAACATTTAATAGGTGGGAAGTTGATATAAAGTAAGAAACTTAGGTAAACAAAGAAAAACTTGATAAGTCTACAAGTATTTGTTAGAAAATTATGTTTGTGAAAAATGTAAAAATTGGGGACTGGAGAGATGGCTAAGCGGTTAAAAGCACCCACTACTTTTCTGAAGGTCCTGAGTTCAGATCCCAGCCACCACATGGTGGCTCACAACCATCTGTAATGAGATCTGATGCCCTCTTCTGGAGTGTCTGAAGACAGCTACAGTGTACTAATTTATAATAATAAATAAATCTTTGAACCAGAACAAGTGGGGCCAGAACAAGCAGAGGTCATGAGTTCAATTCCCAGCAACCATATAATGGCTCACAACCATCTGTACAGCTACAGTGTACTCATATACATAAAATAAATAAACAAATCTTTAAAAAAAAAAAAAAAAAAAAAGCTGTGTTCTGCTACCCAGAAACTTTAAAAAAAGAAATGAAAAAGAAAAATGTAAAAATTGCATGAAACAGCTCAAATTACTAGAGATTATACTGTAATTAAGTGTGGACGGTATGCAGGGGCTGTACACTGTTTCCCTTTAGAGCCTAGAGATTATGTTGCTCTTAGAATTGAAGTAAATGCAAGTCTACGTAGTAGAGAAAATTATCTAACGACTACCTTCTTAAGAAATAATGTTTGAGCATTGGCCAAGCAGAGAAGTCCACTTAAAGGGCCTGTTGAGATGACTCAGCCATTAAGACTGTGTACTGTTCTTGCAAAGGACCTGAGTTCAGTTCCCAGCACCCAATAGAGGAGTTCACAGCCACCTTTAACTCCAGCTCTATGGGATCCAATGCCCTGTTCTGGACTCCACAGCTTACCTGCACATACCTACACATAAACATATATAATTAAAAACAATTTTTAAAAAGTTCAGTTAAAGGACTGGGCATGTAGTTCCATGACAGAACATGTATTCACTGTACACAGCACCCTGGGGTCAATCCCCACACCAAAAACAGTGGGAGGGAGAAAAAAAGAGTCCATTTAGGGTTCTAAGAATAGCCTGCATTACTTCTTAACCCTTTGCTTGCTGGCTTCTGACTACTATGTCCCAGGGGATCACAGGGCAGTTAGCAGAAGACGGGGACAGTAGCTATTTGTCAGTACTAAAGTATTTTTGATGTTTTAATGGTCAATATTATTACTGATAACAATATACTAAGGACACTAGATGAACATGAGTCCTTGCTGTGAAGTGTCCATGGGCTTTGTGCCTCTGTCTAAAACCTTTCCTGTGTGACAAGTTCCTCAGGAGTTGAACTTCCAACCCTAATCTCAGTAAGAATGGCCTTGTTTTGAAGTTTGGTTTGTTAGCTGGACTACAGATGCACATCCTGACATCTATCTTTTACACAGATGCTGAGAACTCAAATTCAGGTCTTCATGATTGCAAGACAAGTGTTTTACCCACTGAACCATCTCCCCTGCCTGGATTTTTGTCTTGGTTTTAAACAGGGTCTCAAGAAGCCCAACCTGTCTGGAATCTAACTTGCTAAGTAGTTGAGGATGACCTCAAACTCCTGATTATCCTGTCTCTATTTCCCATGTGTTTAGATTACGTGCTTGAGACACTATGAGCTTCTTTTGGTTTTGTTCAAAATGAAGTCAGAAGTCTCTACACCTCTAATGCTAGGCATGTGACACCAAGCTTAGGTAAGCCTTGTTTTGATCCCAGAAATATGAATAGAAGGCTAGGGAAATAACTAAGCAACAGAATGTTGGCCCAGTTCTTACCCAGCATGCACAGGGCCTTTGGGCCAGCACTAGAAGTCAAGGGAGGGGGCACACAAACTATATGTTTTATTTATTGTTTTTAAAGGCAAGGCTTCACATAGCCCAGACTAGCCTTGAACTTGCTATCTTGTCAGAGATAAGCTTGGACTTCTGAGCATCCTACTTCCTCCTCCCATGTTGGCAGATACACTTATGAACTGCAGAAACTTATGAACTGTCCATATACTCCTGCCTTATTATTTTGCCTCTACCATGAGAGCAGCGTGCAGAATCATAGCTAATGCGTGGGATATATAACATCATTTGAGCAAGAATTAAATCTACATTCTTAAAAACTACTGGGATTTCCTTTGGTTGTGGCCTCAGCTCTCTCTGGGGTAAGTCAAGAGCTTATCTACAAATATGACCACAAAACAAAACAAACTCTGGTCAAGTCAGATGAGAAGAATCTCAAAGAAGGCGAGTGCGAATACAATTTAAGAAGCAAGCTGAACTGGTTTTGTCACGTGATTTATACCCTGTTTGGAGAGATTCTTGGAACCAAAGGGCTTGGTCAACAATGGCATCCCAAAACAAGGTAGATCCCAAAGGAAAACATTAGCATTGGACTTTGAACATTGAACACTAGGAATTTTGCTTCTGATGTGATAGATGAGATGATCTTAAGCAGCCTCCGCTTTAAAAAAAAAAAAAAAAGTTTCTTAAGCTCAGTATGCTGGGGCTGGAGAGATGGCTCAGTGGTTAATAACAGCCTCTGTTTTTCCAGAGGGCCTGAGTTCAGTTCCCAGCACCCAGGTCAGTTGGCTCATACGCAACTCCAACCCCAGCTCCAGAAGATCTGATACCTTCTTCTGAGTTCTTTGGGGACCTGCATACATGTTGCATACATTCATGCAGGCAGCATGCATATGCATGAATAAATTTTTTAAAAATTTAGGGCTGGAGAGATGGCTCAGAGGTTAAGAGCACCGACTTCCAGAGTCCTGAGTTCAATTCCCAGCAACCACATGGTGGCTCACAACCATCTGTAATGGGATCTGATGCCCTCTTCTGGTGTGTCTGAAGACAGCTACAGTGTACTCATCATATATCACAAATAAATAAATAAAATCTTTTTAAAACATTGAAAGATCAGGATGCAACAATGTGAGCAGCCAGCTTCTTTTTTCTGGCCCCTGGGCTCCCCATCCTGCTGCCATGTCTTCCCCCCCACACATAATGAATTGAAAGCAGAAACCAAACTTGAGAAAGAGTCATATGGAACAAAGTGGTAAGGGGAGACAGATGACTAGGCTGTCCTCAGTCCCAGCCATCAAGCAGTATCTACCTCTGAACTTTCCAACTGTGTAAGTCACAAACATTTCTCACTGTGCTTATACCATGTTAACTCAATTGTTCCAAAGAATAGAGACTTATCCCTGATTAATAGGGAAAGAAAGGGAATGTGGAAATGGTTGGCACGCTGTATTTGTTGTATTAGTCAGGGTTTTCTAGAGGTATATGCATGTTTAAATATATATATTGGCTTACAGGCTGTGGTCCAGTTATGCTATCTTCAATACTCCACAGGGCTGGATGCCTCAGCTGCTCTTCAGTGTATGTCCAGATCCCAAAGAAGTAGGCTCTGATACCAGTGAAGGGCAAGAGTGAAACAACTGAGCTAAGAGTAAAAGCTTCCTTTATATAAGCTGCCACCAGAAGGTGTGGCCTAGATCTTTCCACCACAAAAGATCTGGGTGGAGGGTGGATCTTCCCCTCAAATGATTCAATAAAAAAAAAAAAAGAGAAGAAAACCAAATCACTCACAGGTGTATTGACTCACTTGAGTTTTAGTTCATTCCAGATGCAGTCAAGTTGACACACTCTTTCCTGAAGTGACTGCATGTTGACCCAGCAATGGCTCGAGGCTGGTTTAAATGCCTGGGCTCAAGCTGCCTCCCACCTTATTGACCTCTTGAGTAGCTAGGACTGCAGGTGTGTGTCACTCAGCCCAAAACACCCTGTATTTTTCTTTATAAATTAATCCAACTCTGATTTCTATAAATAACAGTTTCTGTGAGTGTATGACCACCAAAGATCCCCAATACTTTGTTCCACTCTCTGCTCACTGTAAAAATCAGGCTTCTGAGTCTGAAAAGTTAAAGATCAGCTCTGGGACCATAATAAATCCCTTAAGGTTCTAAGCACTCTGGAGAGGCCAGATGGATTTCTGAAACCACTTCCTTGTATGGCACACTGCTTTTGATCTGAGGGGAAGACAGATGGATAAAAGTGACATGCTAGCCAGGCGACGGTGGCGCACGCCTTTAATCCCAGCACTTGGGAGGCAGAGACGGGCGGATTTCTGAGTTCGAGGACAGCCTGGTCTCCAGAGTGAGTTCCAGGACAGCCAGGGCTACACAGAGAAACCCTGTCTGCGGGGGTGGGGAGGAGTGACATGCTATTCGAGTTTTAGAGACAGAGAGACAGAGACAGAGAGACACACATGTCTCGTGTGTGGGTACATATGTATGTATGGCTGTGTATACATATACACATTATGTATGCATGTATGTACAAATACACGTGGAGACCCAAGGCTTACTTACATTAAGCAAGTTCTTTGTTCACTCTTTCTTTTATTCATGGAGGTATGGTCCCTCAAGTAGGCCTAGAGCTCACTGATGTGGCTTATAAGGCTAGTTGGCTTGTTCCAGGGATTCCCTCTCTGCCTTCCAGGGGTTAGAATTGGAGGTAGACTGCCATACCCACCCAGTATTTATCTGAGTGCCAGGGATCTGAACTCTGGTCTTTATGCTTGCACAGTGTATTAGCCGGGATTCTTCAGAAGAACAAAATCAAGAGGATGAACATAATTTATTACATTCCCTTCTGCTTAAGTAGTGACAGTCGTCTCACTCCTGAGAGGCCGAGAGCCCAGCAGCTGTTTGGTCTTTAATGCTGGGTGCCTCATTTACTTGGAGTAGTCCCACAGTAGCTGTCTTATTGCACAGGCTGACAACCCAGTAGTTGTTCGGTGGGCGCCTAAGCAGTCCCAGTCTGGTGCCAAAAATCTGGAGGGTTCCTGGAGAGCCACTGGCTGTTAGTCAAGGATAGAAGCCTGGAAATGTTGGTTCTGATATCAGTGAAGGAAGCATCAGCAACAACGGGGTAAATCAATGCAGCAGCTAAAAGACACGCTGAACAGGCCAGAGGGAAGGCCCTGAAAGCAAACGACAGCTAACTTTTCTTTTTCCTCCCTGTGCCTTTTAAATCTGGGCTGCTCCCTGAAGGGGCCTTCCACACTCCTAGTGGGCCTTCCCAAATCAATTGAGACAATAAGACCAGGAGCCCCCTGTATTAGTCAGAGTTCTCTAGAGTCATAGAACTTATGGACTGTTTCTATACATTAAGGGAATTTATTGTAATGACTTAAGAGTCTGTAGTCCAATTAACTCAACAATGGGCAGTTGTGGACGGGAAGTCCAAGAGTCTAGTAGCTGCTCAGCACTGGCAGGCCACATGGCTCCAGCAGCGTGTTCTCATCTCGGCAGACTCTCTGGCCTGGAGCTCCCAAGTTCCCTTGGCAGGTTGTTGCCACATCAGCCCCATGCAATGACCTTGAGGTTAGCTGTCACAATTCCTAGAAACCCAGTAAAATCAAAACTCTAGAAGCTTATAATTAATCATTCAGATTTATATATCAATAAATACTCAATTCACAAGATTCCCACACAATAATTTCAGAGCCGATTGATAATGATTCAAGCTGCCCACCTAGATTAGATAAGCTATCCTAATTATTCTATCCCTATGTGATATTATAGCTACTTGTGGCTATTTAAACCACATGGAATCTGGATCATCTTCTCCTTCCATCTTCTTTTCTTCCCCTCTCCCTTTCTTGTTGCTCCCTATCTCTGCAACTCTTAGTGCCGCCTCCCTTTTCCCTGTCTAATCACAGGCTTCTTGTTGTATTCTTGTTGTATTAAGAATTAAATTAATTGGACAGGGGAAATCCTGCTACACACACACACACACACACACACACACACACACACACACTCACACAGTCCTAGGTGCCCAGAAGTGAGTATTCTGCTATCAGCCTTCAGATGAAGATATAGAACACTCAGCTCCTCCTGCACTATGCCTGCTTGGATGCTGCCATGTTCCTGCCTTGATGATAATGGACTGAACTTCTGAACCTGTAATCCCAGCATGCCAGAGGTGAATGCAGGAGGATCAAAAAATTTTAAGGGCAACCTGAGCTACATGATAGAGAACTTACCTAGCATGTGCAAGACCCTTAAAAAAAAAAACCAAAAACTTAGCTACATAATGGTAGATGAATAAATACACAGTAGAGTGTACTCAGGTAGCCTTCTGACCTTCATTGGAAAGAATAGTGGAGTATTGGTTATAGAACGTGATTTGGAATCAGCCTGATCTGGGTTTGAATCCCAGCTCCACTTACCTCCCTGAGCCAGAGAACTGAAGGATCCAAAGGGCAGCTGACTAATGACATGCTGTACCACTAGAAGAGATAGGATGGAAGAGCCATAGAGGGGTCACTAGTTCATTGATTGTTTCAAATAGGATGGACCCCATAGGCTCTGACGCTTAAATGCTTGGTCCCCAGTTAGTAGAACTGTTTGGCAGAGATTAAGAGGTGTAGCCTTGACCAGGTGTGGTGACTCACACCTTTAGTCCCGGCACTTGGGAGGCAGAGGCAGGTGGATCTGTGTGAGTTTGGAGCCAGCCCGGTCTACAGAGTGAGTTCCAGGACAGCCAGGGCTACACAAAGAAATCCTATTTGGAAATAAATAAGTAAGGTGTGGCCATGTTGGGTGACATGGTGTGTCACTAGGGGTGGGCTTTGAGGTTTCAAAAGCCTACACCAGGCTTTTTTTGTCTCTGCCTGTAACTTGCTGATCTTGTGAGTTCTCAGCTGCTGCTCAAGCACCGTGCCTGCCTGCCTGCTTGTCTGCTGCCACACTTCTTGTCATGATGACTAGTCCTCTGGAACTGTAAGTAGGAAGGCAGTTAAATGCTTGCTTTTACAAGTTGCTTTGGTCACAGTGCCTTTTCACAGCAATAGAATAGTACCGGGGAGTGAATGAAGACAAGACGTGTCGCCTGGTGTGATGGTGCAGGCCTTTATCTCAGCACTCGGGAGGCAGATCTCTGAACGAAAGGCCAGTGGTGTGGCGTGGTGTGGCGGGGCGGGGCGTGGCGTGGCGTGGCGTGGCGGGGCAAATCGGAGCGGAGCAGAGCAGAGCAAAACAAGGCAAGGCAAGGCAAGGCAAAACATGAGAAGCAGTGTAAGATGTGTTAGGAGCTGGGTGTAGTGATTCACACCTGTAACCTCAGCACTTAAGAGGCTGAGCCAAGGGCTGGAGAGATGGCTCACTGACTGCTCTTCCAGAGGTCCTGAGTTCAATTCCCAGCAACCACATGGTGGCTCACAACCATCTGTAATGGGCACCGGATGCCACCTTCTGATGTGTCTGAAGACAGTGACAGTGTACCCAAACATGCATGAAACAAACAAATATTTGAGAGAGAGAGAGAGAGAGAGAGAGAGAGAGAGAGAGAGAGAGAGAGGCTGAGGCAAAACAATCACAAACTAGGGGCTAACCTGGGTTATATTCTAAAACCCAGTTTCAGAAACCCCCAAACCAACCCCTCTACCCAAATGATGGTGTAAAATCCACACTAGGTATCAAAATATCTTCTGGATATGTGCTAACATCAGTTTGGAAGCCTATACAGGGAGAGATCAGGAATAGGCAAATTCTCTCCTAATCTTGTTATTCCCATGGGGTCGGGTAGGGGTGAGAGAGTTCAAAGACATGTAATAAATGTTCAAAGGAGTTCAAAGGTGAAGCCTGAAAAAGGGAGGCAGAGGGTCAGCTGAAAGGCTTAGAACCAAAGTGGGGGTACAGGAAGAGATCTCATAGCCCACACTTGTTACATAGCTCTCACTGTGTCAGATAGGTCATGAGCCCTTCAAGGGTGAGCTAAGAGCCCCTTGGGAACTCCAGAAATTGTAGATATCTGACATCACGGTGGGTGATTAGCATCCACTCAAGGTAAAACAAAAACAAAAACAAAAACAAAAACAACCTATGCCTGTTACATAGTACATACTCAAATATTTAATGTTAGTTAAATTATTAGAGGGAGTGCATGGAAATACATGGTTGAAAACCCTTTCTGTAAGAGGTCCTAAGAGTGATGCCTGGCCCAGAGAATTCGATCAGCAAGTAGTCACTGGGGTAACTAATATTGGTGTGGAGCTAATAATGACAGTAATTAATAGTAGTACGGGACTAATAAAGAGAGTCAGCATGCGCTGGTGTCATTTAGTCCTTAAATCAACATGATGAGATCATTTTTGTCACTTGGTTTTCTGGTTGAGACAGAACCTCATGCAGTCTAGACTAGCCTTGAACTCACTAGGTAGCTGAGGCTGGCCTTGAATTCCTGATCCTCCTGTATCTACCTCCTAAACACTGTGATTACAGGCCTGTACCGCTATGCCAAGCAGGATGGATTTTATTTAGCTAAGCAGGTGGATGTAAAGAAGAGATGAAATTTATCCCAAGTCCTTTGGCTCAGATATGACAGAACCGAAGCTTACCTGACTCCAGATATCAGTCTTGGGGAATTAAGATGTGGGAGCTAGAGAGCAGGAAGTCTCAAAAGGAAAGCTTAAGAAAGGCTACTCTGGGATCAAAAGCTACTCCTGCTTTCCTCATTCACACGATTCTGGATTTCCGCCCTTTCCTTTCTGTGCCCACTGCTCCCCTTATCACCAGGCTCCTCGACGCTGGTCCTGAGTGTATCTCTTCTTCCGATCTACCACATCCCTGTATCCTGTCTTATTCAACCACATCTCAGACTCAAGCAAGCAGTTGAAATCAAATTTTGGTTTTTAAGAGTTTTTAGATTTATTATATATATATGGGTACACTGTGGCTGTACTGACGGTTGTGAGCCTTCATGTGGTTGTTGGGAATGAAGGTTGCTCACTCTGGTCGCACCGATCTGAGTCTCAGCCAAGTGCATAGAACTTATTTCTTGTTGAGGATACAATGAATATTTCAAAGTCCTCATCTAGGATGTTACTGTGGGGGAAATGCAGGCTCCTAGAACTTTCTTTTGTTTTCACAGTCTCCAAAGGGCTTATTAGTGGCTCTTGCTTGCTTGTGGTTATTTTTTTTTTAAGATTTATTTATTTATGTATACAAGATTCTGCCTACATGTACACCTGCACACTAGAAGAGTACACCAGACCTCATTATAGATGGCTATTAGCCACCATGTGTTTGCTGGGAGTTGAACTCAGGACCTCTGGAAGAGCAGTCAGTGCTCTTAACCACTGAGCCGTCTCTCCAGGCCCAAAGTCCTAGATTGGATCCTCACCACCACCTCCACTTCCAATACATTATAGACTCTATAATGGTCTGAGAATGGTACCAAAGTGAGTTGAAAGTTTCAATAGTATTTGTGCTTGTAGTCATTCATCTGTTTGCTCTCAGGTGTACGCAAGCCTTCCCATGCTGCTTTGTACTGAAGGCTGCTGAACATGCATATGCCCCTCACACCCCAACAAAATACAGCTACCAGATTTCTTCCTGCCACCTGGATTCTTGACCAATAGGAAGTTCTGGTGGGAACCTCTGTGCCTGGAGAGGGGCTGGCGGGCTGGCAGTCGGCAAAGCAAAGCAGCTAGCGCTTAAGGGTGGAGACCTTGGAATCTCTGGAAGGGTTGGAGGCAGACCACTGTCACAGTCAGTGGTATGGAGGGATGGCAGTGGGTTCCTGGAAGCCCCAGAGATCACTAGAAGTCCTGCTTGCAGCATCATTGCAAACAACAACACCAACAACAAAAAACCCTGTTCTAGGAGCACAGATCATACCCTTTCATCTGATCCCCTAGAGCAGTGGTTCCCAACCTTCCTAATGCGTTCCTCATTGCTACTGCATAACTTCAGTTTTGCTACTGTTGAGAGTCACAATGTAAATATCTGATAAGTAAACCCCAAAGGGGTCAAATCCCACAAGTTGAAAACCACTGCTCTAGCCCTTAGGATGGTAGGAGTTTCCTGCTGCTACTGAGTCTATTCCACCTTGCTCTTTTCCCTCCTCTGGGTCTTCTAGAATCTTTCTAAATACTTCACGGCGCTAAATTCCTTGTTTGAGCATCTAACCGATGCTCTGGTGCCTGGTCTTTACTGCAACTGACACAGTTTTGTCTTAGTTGTCAGGAAAGGCTGACAGAAATAGCCAGCTCCCTGGCAGCGAGACTTTCCTCTTGTGGAACTGGGTGAAACTGTCAGAGGGGTGCAGTGATCACTGGAAAAAAGAGAGGGCAGACCCCCCAACAAGCACTGGGGGACTGCCACTCCCTCCCAGTTCTCGCCTCTCCTTCACCAATAGAACTGTCATTGCCTTTCGTTTTGTTTGAGACAGGGTCTCTTGTAGTCTAGGCAGGTCCCAGCACTTGGGAGGCAGAGGCAGGTGGATTTCTGAGTTCGAGGCCAGCCTGGTCTACAGAATGAGTTCCAGGACAGCCAGGGCTACACAGAGAAACCCTGTCTCAAAAAACAAAACAAAAACAAAAACAAAAAAAAAAACAACAAAAAAATTGATCCTCCTGCCTCCACTCCTAAGTGCTGGGCTTATAGGCATGTGTCTCCATGCTAGATTTCTTCTGTGTGGGGATCAAACCAGGGCCTTGTGCACACCAGATAAGTACTCTATCAACTGAGCTGCACCCCAGGACTGTCTCACAGAGAGCTCGAATCTTACCTCGTGAGATAATTTGACTCTGCTGTGGCAGCTTCAGTGGGCTCCAAAAGAACCAGATGGACCCCTGGACACAATTGACAAAGTAGCCCAAAACAGAGGGGACAGGAAAGTGTGTTTTTGTCACAAAGTAGAGTTTAGGGAGAGAGGGGAGTCAAAGTCTGTTGTGTCTGCTTCTTATTTTTATTTTTTAGCGGTACTGACAGAGGGACAAGTTGGGGGCTCTCCAAATTCTGTTTTACCTTCTACCCTATTTTCAGTAATCGAAACAGGAAGTGTTTCTGAAGCATTTATCCTTGCCAACACCAGAGGAACTGTCACAAAACCCTTGCATCTATTCCAGCTTTCTTCTATGGTCTCTTGGTGCTACCCAGGCCATTGTGGGGTAGTCAAGTCTCTGGAGTAGGTTATTGTAAATGGCTCCTGCAAACCCTGTCATCAGCTGAAAGAGTATTACTTCTCATAGCAGTACCTTGCTATGTAAATACCATTTTGCAAGCGGAGGTCAGGCAAATCCTGAGAAGATAACTACATTTAAGTGTGATCCTTGCCTGGAAACTATCTAGATTCCACTGAGCCATTAACTTGCTGTGTGATCACAGGCAAGTCATTAAGAAACTCAGCTTCAATATTTCTATTGGTTTGTTTGTTTGTTTGAAGCAGGGTTTTACTATATAGTTCTAGCTGTATTAGAACTCGCTGTGTAGACTAGGTTGGTCTAGGACTCACAGAGATCTGCTTATCTCTGCTTCCCAAGTGTCAGGATTAAAGAAGTGTGCCACCATGCCTGTTCTAAAAGTAGCATAGGGATAGTTAAAATTTATTTTTAACCCAGGCAGTGGTGGCACAAGCTTTTAATCCCAGCACTCTGGAAGCAGAGGCAGGTGGAGACCAGCCTAGTCGACAGAGTGAGTTCCAGGAGAGCCAGAGTACACAGTGAAATCCTGTTTTGAAAATCATATATATATATATATATATATATATATATATATATATATATATATACACATACATACATATATACATACATACATATATTTTATGTATGTATATGTACGTACATATATTTTAAGCAGCCAAGCATGGCATTGCATGCCTGTAATTCCACTACTCAGGAGGATGAGGCAGGAGAATAGTAAGTTGGAGGCCGGCCTAGGACACATGGCAAAAACTATCAAAAAACTTTTTAAGTAAATTGTTTTGCTGGCATAGTGTCATGCACCTATAACCTCAGCCCTTGGGAGATGGAAGCAGGAGAGTCATGAACTCACAAGTGATATCCTTAGCTACATATAAAATTCAAGGGCACTCTGGTCTACATAAGACGGTCTCCAAAGCCAGTGATATAGGTCTAAGTGGAGAGGAGAGGTTGGGGATGGTAAGTGGCATCCTCCACTCTTTCTTACCCTTCCCTGTGATTCTGTGCGTGGCAAACAAAATGGAGCCTGTAAAAATGCTCTGAAAAGTACAAAGCACCATAGAGAATCAAGGACCTGTCACCAACACCATGGCTCCTAGCCAAGGAGGAAGGCAGGGCACTGCAGAGAGCCAAGCAGCTGGGAGGCAGGAAATGGCCATACCAAAGAAGAAAACTTTGTCTTAAATTCTTCCTGAGGTGGTGCTTTCTTTGGAACAAACCTGGCACTGAAGTTGTCAGAGAGGCTAAAGCGGGTACAGGAAGGTGTTAAGGGGGCAGGTAGGGCATTTAGCAGCCAGAAGATACTGCCAAGAACGCCTCTAAGCTCTTCCCCTCCTTTGTAATTCAACAAAGGCTGTGATGGAAGGGGGAGGCAGATTGTAGCAATGAGGCTCAGGTTCAAAGCCAGGTGTGTGCTGGATCCGCTAACCAGCCACCTAGCTATTCTGGGAGCTGGGATGTCAGGGCTCCAATCCCCATGTCATTTGCCAGCAACAGACCCTGTTGCCTCTACACCATGATCTGGAAAGGACTGCTTAGATAGTTAAGGAAACCAAGCTCCAAAGAGGGACAGGCAGTGGAATCAGGCTTATTGAGCTACGAGATACAGGAACCTAGTCAATGTGGCTCACAAACAAGGAGTCTCATAAGACCTGGAGATGATTGGCAGGAGGCAGGTGTGATGGTTTGTACATGCTCAGCCCAGGGAGTGGCACTCTCAGAAGGTGTGGCCCTGAGGGAGTAGGTGTGTCACTGTGGGTGTGGACTATACTACCCTCATCCTAACTAACTGGAAGTCAGCATTCTGCTAGAAGCCTTCAGATGTAGAACTAACTCTTCAGCTCCTCCTGCACCATGCTTGCCTGGATGCCACCATGTTCCTGCCTTGGTGATAATGGACTGAACTTCTGGACCTTTAAGCCAGCCCCAATTAAATGTTGTTCTTATAAGAGTTGCCTTGGTCATGATGTCTGTTCACAGCAGTAAATCCCTAACTAAGACAGCAGGTCTAACTCTGTTCTAATCCTGTTCTCTTGTCCCATTCACTTCTCCAGCTCCACTTCTGGAAAACATCGCCCCTTCATTCCCTGTCTAAAGTCAGTCAGGCTTTTGCTTTCATTTTTATTTTAATCCCGTTCCTCCTCTTCCTCTTCTTTTTAAAAGTTTAAGATTGTATTAGTCAGTGTTCTCTAGAGTCACAGAACTTATGGTAGTCTCTATATAGTAAGGGAATTCGTTGATGACTTACAGTCTGTAGTCCAACTCCCCAACAAAGGTCAGCGGCAGCTGTGAATGGAAGTCCAAGGATCTAGCAGTTGCTCAGTCCCACAAGGCAAGCAGGCAAAGAAGAGAGAATCTTCCTCCTTCCAATGTCCTTATGTAGGTCTCTAGTAGAAAGTGTGGCCCAGATTAAAGGTGTGTGCTACCATTCCTGAATCTGGGACGTGCTTTGTCCCAGACGACCTTTGAACTCAGAGATCTCCTTGCTTTGGTCTCCTGGGATTCATAGCCACTATGCCTCAAGATCTCCATGCCAAGATCCAGGTCAGAAACTTGTATCCCCCAGCCTCAAGATGAGGATCACAGGTGAGCCTTCCAATTCTGGATTGTAGTTCATACCAGATAGAGTCAAGTTGACAACTAGGAATAGCCACTACAATCCACTCCTTGTCAACATGACACAAATAATATCTCATGTCCACATGGAACAATAACAGGGTCATGAGTCCACCTAACATGATATAACTATTCCTCATATAATCACAAACACATTTGTAAATTTACAATTGAGCAATGTCTCTTTGGGAACATTCTTTTAGTATCTCAACTTAAATATCAATTGATGTTAAAGAAATTGGAAAACAAATGTGTTCTTAACAAAATAAAGAGAAGGCCGGGCGATGGTGGTGCACACCTTTAACCCCAGCACTTGAGAGGCAGAGGCAGACGGATTTCTGAGTTCGAGGCCAGCCTGGTCTCCAGAGTGAGTTCCAGGACAGCCAGGGCTATACAGAGAAACCCTGTCTTGAAAAACCAAAAATAAATAAATAAATAAAAAATAAAGGGAAACATTCATATTACTTTATAATCCTCAATTCTGCAACTGATTATGTGGCCTTAGCTGGTATTTTTGACTGCCTTCCTCTATTACCCATTCTGTATTTCCTCCACCCTCTGCAAGCACCTCAGCAGGTCTTGGCTCTTATCTCCGGAGGATTGGCCCATACCTTCATTCCTGATGGGTCTGCAGCCTTTGTCATCCTGCTTGGATTAGGCTGTTGTAGTTTCGCATTGACTTTAATCACAGGACATGGTAGTACTAAGAGATGCCCTAAGAGATCTCCTGCACTCCAGACATAATCCTTCTTACCTCCATTGTGGAGAGGCAATCCAATTTCCCCATGGTAATCTGGATCTATCACTCCTCCTAACACTGTTACTCCTTTCTTAGCCTGTTGGTTTAAGGGCATTAGAAGTCCAAAATAACCAGGGCAAAGTCTGGGCTTCCAGTTCAATGGAATACTTGTTGTGGCTCCAGGTAGGATGCCATGTTGCCCAGACTGAGCTAGAATCTAAGATCTTCCTACTTCCCCACTATACGTATGCCTCTCGCCTTAGCTTGCAGGAAGCTCAATTGCCCAAGACCCACTTCTCTCTGTCCTCTCTACTTTAATTTCCTCTGCCACCTGGAAACTTCCTCCTGTTCTTTGATCTTAGAGACACTCTAGTTGGCCTATGCAGGGCCATTAGATGTCAGCAGTTCATATCGGAAATGGCGCCCCTTGCCTCAGGTGCTGACCCCGCCTGCTCTGGTGTAGAGGATGGTGGCAGACTCCTGCATGCTCCTTCTAATCCTCTGTTCTCACTTTCATGTTCCTTCCCAGAGATGGAAGTAGAGTGAGATGAAGTGGCACTTGGGGGCAGTTGGCAGCATACTCCTGCTGGTACCCCCACCCCAGCCTCTCTAGGAGCTCTGCTTTTGGTCCTGCAATGAACTCTCAGGATGCAAGAGATGTTGCTGAAGTGGGTGGCTTTCCTCAGAGTGGACGTGAGTCACACAGCAGCTACACCATTGCTGGGATCGTGATTGGAAGCTCAAGGGTCCAGAGCTCCTGCCTGGAACTTTCCCCATGGAGTCACCATTCCTTTCCCTGATTAATGCAGCAGCCAGGTTGTAATGCATGCTCAGGGCCATCATGGATAGCTTCCTCCTCTTCCCTGTCCTCTCTCGGGTCCTTGGGAACTTAGGGTATAGAGAAGATAAAAGCAGAAAAGAATTCGAAGTATAAACAGCACTTACCCAGCACTGGGTCTTGATCACTGTTGCTTATATACATTTGCTCATTCTTCTTTACAACTCCCCTATGAAGCCCACAGCACATTTCACACATGCTGAAGGAAACAGACTCAGAGCTGTTCCCAGAAAATAAACAGCACAGCAGGGCTCCAATGCCAAAGTCTGCTCTGTTCATATTGCGCTTTGCAGTCTGCACCCTGAAACACACACTGAGAGCCATCTTGGCCAGGGATGACAAGAGAGCAGGGGCCTTCCGGGCGGGGAAGGTGACATCTGGACTGAGACAGACAGAGCACATGCTCCTTAGGCCACAGGGTGGGACAGGGGAACACTATAATCAGCAGAGCCACCTGGTGAGCCAAGCTCCCAAGAAAGCTGGAGCCCGGAGATGGGCAGGAGAAGCATGTTCCAAAACCCACAGCAAGGCTCTGAAGGTATAGATCATGTTCGCCTGTTTTCTAGCTCTAGAAAAGAATGTGAGGAGGAGGTCAGAGGATGCAGAGAGGAAAAATGTTCCTCTGTCTGACTTCCAGGCCTGCCTTAGGGTGCCTAAATTATGAGTTTGGAATCTTCCTTTGCCTTTCCTATCTCCTCCCCACATCTATCCCAGGCTATGAATTTCAGGAGAGCCAAGCTGGT
Organism: Montemys delectorum; assembly: GCA_019843815.1. Classification (NCBI taxonomy): domain Eukaryota; kingdom Metazoa; phylum Chordata; class Mammalia; order Rodentia; family Muridae; genus Montemys; species Montemys delectorum. The sequence continues at coordinate 29,714 of JADRCD010211699.1, read as the reverse complement.
CTTATTCACTCTTCCATGCCCAGTAGTGCCTGGCTCTTAATAGCTGCTCTATGAAAGAATAGCAAGTGGCTTCCAGGGGGTTTCTGACAAGGCCTTTGGCCACACAGCCCACCTATCTCATAGATCATAGTTTTGTTTCTCTTTAATTTAAAAATTTTTTTGTGTATGAATGTTTTGCCTACATTATATATATGTACCACATGCCTGCCTGGTGCCTACAAAGGTGACCCCAGAAGAGGCTGTCAGATCTCTTGGAGCTGGAATAACAGTCATGTGATGCCATGAGGGTACTGGGAATCAAACCTGGGTCCTGTGCAAGAGAAACAAATATGCTCTTAACTGCTGATCTCTCTCTCTCTCTCTCTCTCTCTCTCTCTCTCTCTCTCTCTCTTCCTCCCCTTTCTCCAGTACCTCTCCCTTTTGCTTTTGTTTTGTTTTTGAGAAAGGTCTCCAATATGATTCTATGAACCCACAGTGGAGAGAGAATTGATTCCTGAGAGTTATCCTTTGACTTTCAAACACTTTTGGCATGTATACACACACACACACACACACACACACACTCTCTCACACACAAATAAACTAACTTAGCAACCATGTGGAAGTTCACTCTCTTAAGGGGGAAAAAGTTATTTTAAGAAAAAGCTTTGGGACTGGAGAGATGGTTCAGCGGTTAAGAGCACTGGCTGCTCTTCTGAGGGTCATGAGTTGAATTCCCAGCAACCACATGGTGGCTCACAACCATCTGTAATTGGATCTAATGCCCTCTTCTGGTGTGTCTGAAGACAGTGACAGTGTATTCATATATACATAAAATTAAACAAGAAAAAAAGAAAAAAACTTCTCAGGCTGAGCTTGGTGGCTCACACTTTTAATCCTAGCACTCAGGAGAGAGAAGCAGGCGGATCTATCTCTGTGAGTTCGATACCAGCTTGGTCTACGAAACGAGTTTCATGACATCCAGGACTACATAATGAAACCCTTTCTGAAGAAAGAAAAGACAGACAAACTAAGTGAAGAAGCTTGAACTGGAACTTGCAGTTTCCAGAATGGCCACGAGAGGGAAGTAATGAGCAGCCTATGGGCAGACTCCGGCTCAGCCTTGTCACCTGCTGAGGACCCAGATGGCAGAGCTGGGGTTTCCGGGGCTTCCCGGTCCTAGAACAGGTGGGCGCTGGCCGGGATGCCTTGGGAAGAGTCTCCGCAATGTGCTTGGTCTGGCCTCTCACAGACCCTTCTTGTGTACTCCCCCTAGGCTTGGGAGAGGAGACGACGGGCCAGAGGGGTAGAGTGGAGAGCATTTATTCCCTCCAATGTATGACTTGTCTTTCTTTTTTTTTGTTTTTTGTTTGTTTGGTTTTGGTTTTTGGTTTTGTTTTTTTTTTTTTCAAGACAGGATTTCTCTGTGTAGCCTGGCTGTCCTGGAACTCACTCTGTAGACCAGGCTGGCCTCGAACTCAGAAATCCACCTGCCTCTGCCTCCCTAGTGCTGGGATTAAAGGTGTGTGCCACCACTGCCTGGCTATGACTTGTCTTTCAAATATGATATTATGGTCATTTCTTTGGTAGACAAGAAAATCGAATGTCTCAGTGTTTTCTGTTATGGCTTCTCAACTTACAAAAAGGTTTTGGTCTCCTGATGATCAAAATATTCGCTCATGTTTTCCTTCCGGTGTGTCATATGCTACAATTATTTAAATGTGTTCTACCTGGAGTTCATTTCCCTACTTGTGTAAGGCATGGCTTTCTTTTCTTTCTCCATTTGATGAATGGCCTATTTTTTCTATGTCTCCATCTTTGCTTTCTTGAGACAGGTCCTGCTGTGTAGCTCAGGCTACCCTCTAACCCTGACCCTTCCCTCTCAGCCTTCCAAGTGCTGAGATTACAGGCATGACCCATCATGCCCAGTCCCCTCCATCCCCTGATTTATCTGAAGCACCATCTTCATCTTCCCCGAATTCCCCAGCGTGGCTGGGCCTGTTTCTTTCATTTAGTTATTGTACAAATGCATGGGGTGGAGAGTCATAATTCAATACATGTAAACAGTGTGCAATGATCAGATTAGGGTAGTTAACATTTCCCTCTCCATTAAACATTCAAAACATTTTGTTGACACACACTAATTGTATTTGTTTATGTAGGACAGTGTGCTAGTTCAGCTCTTGTGTACAATATGTACTAAGCCAGGGCAATTAGCACTTCCAGACCCTTAGCATTACTTTGTGTTTGGAGACCTCAAGTTTCCCTCATCTAGAGGTTCATGAAATACTTAATTTCCGTGTGACTGCAGTCATCAGTGGGTCTATTTCTGCATTCCAATTTGTTTCATGGATCTGTCTGGTCCTGCTTGGCTACCATACTGTGTTATCAACACGGACTTTATGGAGTTTTTTTTTTTAATATAATTTAATTTTGACTTTAAAATTTTGCACGCTTAATTCTTCTATTTGCACTTAAGAGCCAACTCACCTCAGTCTTCTGGAAGCACGCACATAGTTTCGAGGCACCTGAACTTACACACAAAATGGATATGTGTATATTTCTTCAGAAAGGAAGTCCAAGGTTTTCAACAGCAGGGGAAATCACCATGATGCTAAAGGAGGCGCCTGACTTATAGGTCGCTGTGACAGAGGAGAGAGACATCAGGGGAAAGAGACTCCCCTCAGGCATTCTAACCCTCACAGCTCTTTGTTCTCCATCGTTCACCTCCCTCACAGTTCCAGGTAACTTCCCCCGCCCTCACAGTGCCCACTTTAATCTAATTTCTCCCTCCTGCTCCAGAACAAGCAGCCTAGCACACAGACTGTAATTCTAGGTCTTGAGTCTGAGGCCAGCCTGGTCTACAGAGTTCCTTCTAGGATAGCCAGGGCTACACAGAGAAACAAACAAACAAACAATCCTTCCAGCCTGAAAGCAGAGCTGACCAGACCAAGCTGACCAGCCCTAGCTGACCAGCCCAAGCTGACCAGCCCAAGCTGACCAGCCCTAGCTGACCAGCCCTAAGCTCGATGAAGTATAACAACATTGGGACCAGGCAGGACTGTAGGAGAGGAATCCTCAAGTTCTAAGCTGCTGAGTCTTTTACATTTTTCTTTGATTTTTTTTAAAAGGTTTGTTCATTTAATGTATGAGTGCTCTATCTGCATGTACACTTGCATGTCAGAAGAGGGCGCCAGATCCCATTACAGATGGTTGTGAGCCACCAGGTGGTTGCTGGGAATTGAATTCAGAATCTCTGGAAGAGGAGCCGGTGCTCTTAACTGCCGAGCCATCTCTCTACCACCCTAAACTGCTGGATCTTAAATCCAGTACATCCATGTGAAGTTCACACAGGCAGAAGCCCAGCCTGTGTAGTGATTCTTCTAGGTTGTCAACTTGATTACACCAGGAATGACATGAAACTCACTTGCTATATCAAAGGATCCCCCTTAATTAAATCATTTGAAGTGGGAAGACCCACTTTTAACCTGGATCGTTTGAGGTTGGAAGACCCACTGTTGATGGCAGCAAAGGAAGCTTGCTCTCTTTGTGTACTTGCCCTCACCCTCACTAACAACCCCACCCCTTCGCTGATATTTTAACCCACTTCTTTGGCATTCCAGCATATATTGAAGACCATCTGGCCTTGGGGAGTGAATAACTGCTAGATTTTTGGATTTTCCATTGTTGGACAAGCCAGACCACAGCCTATAAGTCATTTTAATAAATCCCCTCCCACACGTGTGCACATGCGTGTGTACATGAGAGTGTGTGTGTGTATACATGTGTGTGTTCCTTCTCTAAATTCTGTCCCTCTAGAGAACCATGACTAATACAGGGTTCTCACTTGCAGTCCTACTGACAGTGGGCCTGAGGACTCTTTGGTATCAGGACTGACCAGTACAGTTCCAAGTTTTTTCTTACTAGAAACAGCTCATAATTGTGGAAACTACAAATAGCTCAAGATATTGTGAAAAATCCCTTCAGGACAAAACTGTCCCACATTGAAAGGCACTGCCACAGATGGGGAAGGAGCTAACACAGGTCACAGGCCTGATACTCCAGTCCCTTACCTGAAGTCTAAAAGGTACATTGGAAATTCCTCTTTTAAAAAAAGGACTTACTGGGCTGGCGAGATGGCTCAGCAGGTAGGAGCACTGACTGCTCTTCCAAAGGTCCTGAGTTAGGATCCCAGCACCCATATGGTGGCTTACAACCACCTGTAATGAGATCTGACGCCCTGATGCCCTCTTCTGGTGCGTCTGAAGACAGCTAAAGTGAATTACGCCAGAGCGAGCGGGCTGGAGGGAGCAGGGTAGGAGCTGTACACATAAATAAATCTATTTTTAAAAAAAATGGCAAAACATGACCTCTTTAAAAAAAAAAAAAAAAAAAGGACTTACTTTCACTTTGTGTGTGTGTCTGTGTATGTGCACACATGTGCTAGAGCCCGGAGATGCCAGAAGAGGGCATCGGATTCCTTGGAGCTGAAGTCACAGTTGTCTGACTTGGGTGTTGGGAACTGAACTCTAATCTTCAAAAGCAGCACTCTTTTGTAACTCTCTCTCTCTCTCTCTCTCTCTCTCTCTCTCTCTCTCTCTCTCCAGAAAAATGCTTTACAGCAGGCACTTGAGCAAGTCATTTCTCCTCTGAAAGTTCTCCCTTCTTTTCGTCTTTAAAATGGACTCTATGTAAGTTGTTTAGCCTTACTGCTCACCATCTTATTCAGAATAGATGGCGGCACCTGGGAGGTGCCCCCAAAGACAAGAAGGATGAAAAAGGAACAGATTGTGTAGCAGAGTGGACAGGCAGGGGACAAGAGGAGCATCTTAGGGACTTGGGCGGCCCCCAACCCCTGTTTCTTTGAGGTTCACTTCCTCCAGGCCTACTCCTCAAGGATACACCTAGAAGATCCATATTCCAGAGGCCCCGCCCACTCTCGGACCCCGCCCACATGGCCCCACCCACCCACTAATCCCGCCCACCAGCCCTAGGCCCCGCCCCTGTCAGGGCCCGCTTCCTCCCGCCAGCCGTGGCTCGGGCTTTGCACCCGGCGGCGACTGAGAACTGTGTGGCGACTGCGGAGCCAGCAGCGCAGGCGGGCGGAGCGGAGCTGTCCGGCCCGGTGGCGGGCGATGCCCCCGTGAGTCTCTGTCGCTGCCCCTCCCCGCCCCGCGTCCCTACCCCTTCGGAGTCCGCGCCCGCTCCGGGCCGGGCCGCGCCTACCGCCGGGTCCGCGGGGCGGGGTCCCGGGGCAGCACCTGCCTCGCCTGGCGGCGCCACTCCGCCAGCGGAACCCCGCTCCAGGCGTGGACCCCGGCCCCACCTCGGGGTAAGTCAGCAGGCCTTGCGCGCCTGCGAGTGGGCGTGGGGAGGGGGCTGCGGTCAGGGGACCACGCCGGGAAGGGGGGTTCCGGCCGGCCGCCTAGCGCTGCGTAGGGATGTATGCCAGATCTGGGGGGCGGGAGGGCTCCGCGATGCGCACAGCCTGGGATGACTGTGGGGCGGGGGCTGAGCCTGGGGAAACCTGGAAAATGGGGTAGGAACCCCAGAATCTGGAGTACTTTGCTGACGCTCAGGGCTCACCTGGGGCCCTGATCTTCTACAGCCTTGCTTCGCATGGCATTTTTGCAAAGTGCTTAAAATCTCTCCTGGAAAGGTAGCCTGCCTTTCCCCCTCCTGCCTGTATCCTGGTTGGGAAGCGGCCACTTTTTCCTTCCAACGTGACACCATTGTACCCAGAGAAACACTCCCCTTCTTAGTAAAACGGAGAAAGGTGGTGCTCACGCAGCCTCAGGATGGGAAAGAAGGGGCTTCTGGGAAGCTGGGAAAAAGTGGGCAGGGGCTCGATGGGTCACCCAGGGCCCAGGGAAGCTTGGCAAGACCCTTCATGGGCTATTCTGGCATCTTGTTCGTTTGGGAGAATAGGTCCCCTTGGCTGGCTTCCTGGGTGCCTGGATCCCAGGCCCCCATTACTTCTGTACAACCCAACCTCAAGGAGTGGGTTTCCCCTCCTAGTGTCTCAGAAGCTAATGAATGGTCGGTTCATAGCTCTTGCTGTCCCTGGCTAAGGTGGGAAATGTTGTAGCTAAGCCAGAGTAACAAGGGGCCCTAGCTGGCAGTGCCATCAGGGACCTTCAGGGCTTGGGCCTGGGGGAATTGCTGTGTCCAACCCTGTCTCTAAGGGTGATATCTACAAGAGAGAAGGAAGGCAGCTGCTTTTCCTATTGCCCTGTTCTCAGCTGGTGATGACTTCTCACTGGGCTTTGGGGCCTGAATGGTGAAAAGAGGGTCTTTCACCAAGGGATTGACAAACCATCTCCACAGTTGCTGCCAGCCACCAGTTAGTCCATAGTCACAATCACACAGCTGCCAACTGTCCCTATAGGCAAGTAAAGAGGGTGACCCAATGGGACACTTTCTGGGCAGGGGCCTGCTGGGGAGGGGGGCCATGCAGTTTGTGCTTAAACCAGGTAATTCGGGGACTTCCTTGGGTTCTACCGACATCTGGCCATTTACAAGGGGTAAAGCCCCAGAGCTGATTAAACTTGTCTTCAAACCCTGGCTCTGCTACTTTCTGGCTATGCGATATGAAAAGAATCACTTGCTTTCTCTGAGCCTCTTTCTTGGCAAAACAGTCCTACGATGGTAGGTTTGAGCAGCTTATCCCTTAGCCCTCATGAGCTCAGTGTAACTGCTGAACTGTAAGCAACACTGTGCCAAGCGTTTGCTGGGGCAGGCATGCTGGAGCCAAGAGCAGAGGACTCAGCAGGGACCTTAGTCCCTTCCTCCAGGGGATGTGGTCGGTGTAGGTGTTGCTGTCTTAACTGTTCTCTCTCCTTCCTCCACACTCCTAGTCTCTGGACATTGGTTGGATTTTACTCTTTGGAGCCCGGGCTTTAAGCTGCTGGCTCTCTGAGCACCCTGAGCTGCGGGCTCTCTGCTGCCCACCCTGAGCAGTTTCTGAGCTCTGGGGTTGGGGGCGGGGCTGTCAGGGGTCTGGGTGATGTCTGTCCATAGCTAGAGTAGTAGCGGGCCCTTTAAGGAGTGAAGAAAACAATTATCAGGCCTGGGCATTGCATCAGCTGGAGCCTGGAGGGTCTCAGGGGAGGGGGAGGAGGCTAGTGGTTGATTTCATTAGTGCCATGTGAGAACTCTCACCTGAGTCTGCCCCACTCCCCAGCTGAAGCCTTACCCCGAGGCACTAGCCACCCCAGGACTCTCTGACCTTAGGAGCCCCACTTTGGGAGGCATTTCTGTGTTCCCCACTCTTGTCAGGAGCTCAGGCGCAGGGGGTGTAGGGAAGTGCCTCTCACACAGCCTTTTGCTGACTATGGCAATGGCTCTTGCCGCTAGCACTCTGCTGGCTTGAGGTGCAGAGTACTTCTCCTACAGCAATATTTTGCTGATAATGGGGGTGCCCGCACCATTTGTGTTTGCCTGACCTGGGGAGTGTTTCTTTCCTTTTTTTTTTTTTTTTTTTTTTTTTTTGGTTTTTCGAGACAGAGTTTCTCTGTATAGCCCTGGCTGTCTTAGACCAGGCTGGCCTTGAACTCAGATATCCGCCAGCCTCTGCCTCCCAAGTGCTGGGATTAAAGGCGCGCACCACCACTGCCCAGCACCTGGGGGTGTCTTTCACAGTGGGTACTGATGACATGGCCATCGGCCTCTTTTCATGTGTGCACAGGGATGTCTGGTACAGGATAGGAGCTCTGTGGGTGGGATGGATTGGTTTTGAGTAGTGCGTCCCAAGGGTGTGGGGTCAGTGGCAGAGAGAAGACAAGGGACTTGGGCAGCGGACAGAGTAAGGGTCTTGTCCTTCACTTGTGACAGCTACAGGTTTCCAGCTCAACTCTTTTGCCTCAGTTGGTTTTGGAAGGTAAGAACTATTGCTGCACTTGACAGTGCATACCTGTATTCCTTGGGGTTGGGAAGACAGAGGCAGTAGGGTTATTGTTTCGGGATTAGTCTACATAGCAAAGTCCAGGCCAGACAGGGGCTACAGAATGAGACCTTGTTTCAAAAACTGAAACTCAAACCAGGTATGCTTTGCATCCTGCCTGGCCCAGCTAACCTAGAAGGTGCTGCTGGATTAAGTGTGATGTCAGTCTATGGAGCCAGCCTAGGGCAGGTGGAACCTTCTCTGATGATTCTCATCCCTTGCACGTTTGGACTCTTTGCACTTAAGAGTTCAAGAGAGCTGAATAAAAAGAGCGGAGTCTGATGGCACACTCTGTAGTCCCTGCTGATGGCACTGGCTAAACTGAGCTATATAACAAGTTGGAGGCCAGCCTGGGCTACTCGAGACCTTGTCTCAAACACAAAACAAAACAAGCCAGGATACCTTTCAAATTCACTGCACAAGAAGCAAGAAAGGGAGGCAGAGGAGGAGTGAGCACTCTTGCCTCTGTTGTTGGACGACCCATCAGTCCACCCAGTGCCGTCGGTACAGCAAGCTCTAGGGACCAGGCAGCACCTTGCTCTATGGAACCCACTCACTAGCAGGGCCATGGTCTAGAGCCAGTGGTTACATAGGTGACGTGTGATGAAAGCAAGGTTCATAGTCCTATCACTGAAGGTTGCTCCCTTACTTTGAGGTTCTAAGAAGGGCTTCCAGAGAGGTTGACCTCTTAGCTGAGCATGGAGGATGCCCTGTAGTAAGGGAGGCAAAGAAGCAAGGATGAAAGAGGCAACAGTGTTTACAGCTCCTGGTGGTGTGGGCATAGAGGAGAGGTGTGTGGCAGGCTCAGAGACAGCCAAGCTCCGCAACCCTGGATTAGCGGGATAGGAAGAGATGTGAGGATTACCCTGAAGCCAGGGCAGCCCCTAGAGGGTTTTAAGGATTGGAGGCAGGGTCACACTTGCAGAGAGTGTGTGTTTTGGAACCTATAGGCACAAGTGAGCCTCCTCGTGAGTGACCTTTTGCCCTCTCTTAGCCCTTCCCTTGAGTAGCAGCAGAGATGGTACCCAGGGAGCCCTTGTTTATGTGACTCTTCCCAGGAGGGAGACAGTTCTAGTCTCTCTAGAACCCTCTCTGTGGGCTGAGCCACATCTCAGCCTTGTTGACCGATGCTCAGCCCCTGAGGCCAGGTTTTCCCAGCCTCCAGGGAGTCAGAAGGCAAGGCGTAGAGCTTTGAAAACTGTCTGCTCTGTGTTTGGATTCTAACTCAGCAGTTCAGGAGCAGAGCAAGGCTGTATCTAAACTTTAACGCCAACAACTAAAATGGAAAGAGGAAAGTGAAAACCTCTCTGGAAATTGTAAGGCCTGTGTCAGGCCTCACATGAGGGCTAGTGTGAGAGGAATCCTGTGCTTAGTAGGACCTCATACTTTTAATTTTCTGCTGCCACTGTCTGGAAAGAGTGGTTTTGAATAAGGGACCTGAGCTTTCATCTAGCACTAGGCTTTTCATATTACCTAGCTCACAATCCAGAGAGGACACAGACTTGAGCATAGCTTCTGAGTGGAGGACATGGAAGATGGGGAGCGGGGAGGGGTTGACTATGTGTCTGAAGGCAGAAGGATGTTAGTGCCAGGAAGCTTACATGGTGTTTACCTTGTGGTCCCTCTGCTGAGTCTTCATACCCCATTTTCACCAATGAGGAAAAAAATAGTCCTCTCTATGGTATAGATGAGGAAACTGAGGTTCTTTGACTGCAGCCCCACAGTTTATCAAGAGGAAGACCTGAGATTCAAAGACAGGGTACCTGTCTGGTAGCAAGACAGCAGGCCTGGGCTGGGAAGTTTCCACCTAGGTAAGGGGCTGTCTGAGCTGAGCTTGGAAGAACTTGGCATTCATTCATTCATTCATTCATTCATTCATTCATTCAATTCATAGGATCTTACTGTGTAGTCCTGGCCTGCTTGACTGCTATTTTCAACTTGTGGCAATTCTCCTGTCTCAGTTCCTCGGGTGCTAGAATTATAGACATGCACTGTCATGCTTGGAAGGGAGAACTTGGCTTTGCCCAGAGGGATGAAGGGATACGGAGGAAGGGAAAGCTTTCATCTGGGCGTTACCTAAGGCCAGGGTATGCTCCTTGGCTGGGAGAGGGAGCTTTAAGGGCAGATGCCTTTGGGGTCTGAAAGCTCTTGGCTTCAGGATTCTGACAGTCCCAGCCCAGAATTGCTGGCCTCTCTGCCCCCAGGTCCTGCTGTTGCCGTGGCACCTGATTTACACAGGTCCCTCTTTTCACTACATTGTCCTCTTGCCTGTCTTCCCCAGGTCATCTCACTTACTCTTCTGAATTTAGTTACCTCTTCAGTTCAGTACCTGGTCTTATTGCTCCCTAGACACTGCCTTAGGATGGAACCCAGGTCCCCAGCTCCACCCACCTGCACCTGCTCTGCTTCCAGGGTCCCTGGCTTGTCTCTATCACCGTCACCGTCACCCACCCACTTGCTCAAGCTGGAAGCTGGAAATTCTCCTGGACACCTCCCTGCCTTCGCCCCCACAGCCCACAGCCAAGCCTAACGAGCCCTGTTCTCCAGCATTCCTCACTCAGGTCAGGTTGGCAGCCCCTCTTCCTGCTCACACCCCCTTCCAGAACACTACTGTCTGTCACATAGACACCAGTGACAGTGTCCTACCTGGATTCCTTACCCTGTCATGACCGTCCCCACTTGCTGTCGTTTGGTAGATGTAGCTAGCACGATCTTCTAAAGATAAATGTTTGATTGTGTCATTTCCCTGCTTAAAACTTCCAGGACTTCTTAGAATAAAATCCAGAGTTACTGACGCAGTCTCCAAGGCCCCATGTAATCTGCTTCTTACCTCCCTTTTTACATCATTTTCTCCCATTCTTTCTTAACCTCCACTGAAGGAGGTTCACACATGCTGTCCCGGAAGCACACCCCATCCTGGGGCCCTGCTGACTCTTCCCAAGTGTTACCACAGCAGAGACGTCTAAGAGCTGAACACTCCAGGTCCATAGGACCACCACCTCCTCCTCCTTTTCCTTTCTCCTCCTGTGTGTGTATGTCTCTCGGTGTGTGGTATGGTTCATGTACATGAGTGTGCAAGTATACATATCCATGATATGGTCTCTCAGTGAACTAGAAATTCATGGTCTTGGCTGGCCAGCAAGATTCTCCCATTTCTGTGCCCTAATCCTGAACACACACACACACACACACACACACGCACACAGCCTTACCTGGCTTTTTACGTGGGAGCTGGGATTCAAATTCAGGTCTTCATGCTTGCACAGTGAGCACTTAGAGGCTAAGCCTCAGACCCAGGATCCTGTACTTCTTCATGATGCTCAGCACCCTTTACTTGCTTCCCATCCTCTTTGCTCACCTGAGCATTCAGTGGGTCTGGAACCTGTGGAACCTGTGTTACCTAGCCCCGACACATAGTAGGTACTCAGTGAGTTGGCTGGTGCATGAAAGAGCAAGTACCTCATCCCGCAGCATCCTCAATGGCCTCTCTACCGCCAGGCCTTCCTTTTTCAATCTTTTCTCCACATATCCCCAGAGTGATCGTTCCAAAACAGAGAGCTGACCTTGTCACCCCCTGCTACTTAAAATACTTCAATAGCTCCCCATAGCCGACAGGAAAAAGCCTCAGCTTCTTAGCATGGTATTCAAAGCTCTTTATGATCTGTACCCGACTCCCTGTCCATCCCCACCCCTCCTGCTTCCGCAGCATGCTTTGAACACCTGGCTGTTTCCTCCAGCAGGCCAGGCTGTTTTGTGCCTCTGTGTACCTACACTTGCTGTTCTCTCTGCTTATGATGGCTCACCCGCCCCTCCCCTTGGACTGTTTGCCCATCCAGTGTGGTAAGCCCACCCTGCCTCCGCCATATCAGTGTCAGTACTACATAAGTGTCTCCTGCCAGTAAGCCTGAAGCTTGGGTATAGTGTGTGTTTAGGGTGTTCGTCCTTATATCTTCAGTAGCTTCTCTTCTGTCTTAATTAGGAAACGCCAGGCAGACCAGCCTCAGTAATAAGGGTTTGTTACAGGGAATGGGGTATGGGGTGTGGGGGTTGTGGATGGATGGATGAACAGGCATCACTAGTCTAAGCAGCCTGGACCTGGAAGCCCAGGAGAATGTGAATCTTCATTCTCTGCATCCTGCTGGCAGCCTTTGTCCATCTGTCCCCTGACTGGATTCTGGTATTGTAACCCTGGATTCTGGCCATACTCAGAATTAGCACCTAGGGCTTGGCAGATCTAAGTCCAAATTCCCAGGAGAAGATCTCATTGGCTCTGAGGGAGTTAGGTGCTACTCTGAATCACTCACCTTTAATCTGCTGGGACGGATCACCAAGTCAGACATCAGGCAGGCTCCTGGAACCTCCTTTGGGTGTGTGTGTGTGTGGAGGGGGTCACTGTTAGCCAGGCAAGTGCTTTAGAAGATATCTGCTATGTATTTAAGGTGGAGCAGGCAGGTAGGCAGACAGCCTTCTGTGCAGACAGCACCTAGAGAAAGAACTTGAAACTTAAAGGGAACTCATTCCAGGGTAACAGTGGCCAGGGCAGGCACTGAAGAGCTTGTCACATATGGTTCAAGGCCCAAGCACAGACAGAAGGTATGGGATGATGGATTGCTCCACTTTGGAATGGGGCGAGGCCTGAGCACTCAACTGTACTTCATCATCGTCTCTTTCCAGTGCTAGGGATTCTTTCCAGGCCCTTGTAGACACTAAACAAGTCGCCATCTACCAAGCTACATCCTTAGTATTTGAACTTTTGAGACACCATCTCACCATTTAGCCCAGGTTGGCTTCAAATTCACATTCCTCCTGCCTCAGCCTCCCAAAAGGTATTGAACCACTACACCAACCAGAATTATCCTCCCTCTCAAATCATACTCAACCTTTAAGACTGAACTCACCTGTAGTAGCACACACCTTTAATCCCAGCACTCAAGAGGCAGAAGAAGGCAGCAGATCTCTGAGTTTGAGGCCAGGCTGGTTCACAGAGTGAGTTCCAGGACAGCCAGGGCTACAGAGAGAAACCCTGTCTAAAATAATAATAACAACAACAATAACAACAACAATAATAATAACAACAGTAATACTACTACTAATAATATAATTACTATTATATATCATATATAATATAATAATAATGATAATAATAATCATTTCCTTTCCTCAGTGAAGAACCATCTCGCGCCTGTCTCATCAGCCAGTCATTCTTGACCTGTATTGATTCTGCTCTTCCTGCTTTCCTAGTAATAAACCATTTGACACTTATTCTACACCAGGCACCATCCACATGGTTCCACGATGTTTTAAAGATACAGCTGTGCTGTTGTTTGGCCCATTTTGAAGACAGGGAAGCCGAAGTTTGGAGAGGTAGTATTGATGGTAGAGATGTTCCCCTGTATATCTCCAGGGCAAAACTCTCTTCTTGGCTACTTTACTTTCCTGCCCCTTTGCTCCCTGGGGTTGTAAGGGCCCTATAAGCTTATGCCAGTAACCATCCTTCTGCCTTCCCCACTGCCCAAGCCAGGATCACCCAGAGTGAGGGTGACGTCATATGTGTGACAGTCAAATCTCCTACTGGTGGATCTGCCTTATGGAGCTGTATGACTATGGGCAAGTCACTTAGCCTGTCTGGGCCTCTTCCCATCTTAAGAATGCAGATTAACATTCCTGCTGTGTGTTTCTTATTAGACGGGGGACTATAGTGACAACTTATAAATAGGAAAAAAATAGCCCTGAGCAATTTCTCTTTTAAAAATGTATATTTATTCATTTGTGTGTATGTGTACACAGGTACACACCATAACAGACATGTGGAGGTCAAAGGACAACATGTAGAAGTTCTCTCTGCCTTCCACCATGTCGGTCTTAGGGATCAAACTCAGGTCATCAGGCTTGGTAGTAGGAGGCACCTTTACCTGGTGGGCTATCTCATCAGCCCCAAGTGGATCAATTAATATAAAATGGTTATTATAGAATGGATGGTGGCCAGAGGGTGCCCATCCAGTAGAATGGCATCCTCAGTGGGACCCAAGATGGTGTGCAGGGACTCCCAGATCTGCTGCAGTATAACCCCAACTTACTTGGTGAGAACGTTAGTTTTGTCTCAACTCTAGCGTGCTCAGGGTCATTCCAGGGAGAATGAGTTTATATAATTGTGAATGTCGCTCAAAACTCTTCAGTCCCTCCCCACTTTCTCTCAGCAGAGATATCTCAGACAGGGTTGAGCACTATGGTTGGAAACTCCATGTAGCTTTGCTTGTTTGGTTTAGTTTTTTTTTTTCTTTTTGAGACAGGGTTTCTCAGTGTATCCCTGGCTGTCCTGGAACTCACTCTGTAGACCAGGCTGGCCTCGAACTCAGAAATCCGCTGCCTCTGCCTCCCAAGTGCTGGGATTAAAGGCGTGCACCACCACTGCCCGGCTTGGTTTAGTTTTTTTGAGACAGAATCTCACACTCCTAGACTGACCTGGCATTTACTATGAAACCCAGGCTGGCTTCAAACTTCTGGTGTCATACTGCCTCCACCTCTCTGGTGCTGGGGTTACAGTGTAAGCTGCTAGGTTTGTACAATTACATTCATTTCTTTTGAGTGGGTGAGTGGGTGAGTGGGCACATGCCACCATGTACGGGTGGAGATCAGAGGACAACTGTGGGAGTCAGTTCTTCTCCTTCCACCACGGGGGTCCCAGAAACTGAACTTCAGCCATCAGGGGTGGAGGCAGGGGACTTTACCCAACTGAGCCAACTCCCCAGCCTATCATGTTGTTGTTTTACTTTTCTTATGTTTACAGTCTTTTCCTATGTATTAAAGGTGATATTGACTTTTCTGTTTATAGTAGCAACAGAATTTCTATTTAAAATAATTCATTTAAGTTGAAAGTGTCAATTTAAAGAAAATAATGGACAGGAGACTAGGGTTTGACAGAAGTCATCAGTGTGGTACACTAATGTGTGGAGAATGTGGAATTGTGTTGGGGGCAGGGAGTCAGAGCTGTGGACCTTTTGCTTACGCAGTCTTGGAAGTTGCCCTCCCATCTGCCTAAAAATATTGAAGGTTTCTCCTGCTGTCTTGGCCTGCTCTCCTCTACTTGTTCTGTGCTCAGGCTCTCCTCCTCCTCCTCTTGCTCTTCCTCCTCCTCCTCCTCCTCTTCCTCCTCCTCCTCTTCCTCCTCCTCTTCCTCTTCCTCCCCTTCTTCCTCCTCTTACTCTTCCCTCTCCTCCCTTCCTTTCTTTTTGGTGGTGTTGGGGGTCAAACCCAGGTCCTCACACATGCTTTCTCATTGAGCTACCTCACCAGCCCTGGCTTGGGCTGTTCCTTAGTTTTGTTTTGAGTTTTGGTGTGTTTGTTTTGGAGGGATGGTTATGCTTTGAGACCCTTGCAATGATCTACTACAGATGAGAGAATTTATGTGTGGTCCCCAAAACCTGTTTGAAAGGGCCTGTTGAGATGTCTAGATGGGGTCAGGAGAGACTCTCATTCCAGACCAGGACTTGAGATGGATGGTAGGATGTGGTAGGATGGGCTCTAACATGAAGGTCCTCCTGTCTCCATACACAACACTGACTTTGGAGTTCCCTGGGAGCCTGGAGCCCCAGGTTGCATCGAGGCTTTGGGAGTTGCAGGCAAGGGAAACAGTCCTCAGAGCTTTGTGTCCCAGAGCTTAGAGCCCTAGGACAACAGAGCTAAGGGGCTTTGGATTCTCCAGGGTCCCCATTTCCTAACTCCGTCTTCTACAAACCTCTTTGTGTTTGTTTGTCCCTGAGGGCCGGACTGCAGTGACCAAAAACACCTCAGAAACTAGGTTTCATCACAAGGTTGTGCACCGTGCCCTGGGCAGAGTGTGGGTGTGTGCTGTGTATCCATGGTGAGAGGAGGGTCACTCTCAAGACATATTGTATGTGTGTCTATGCGTGCGTTCTCGCACATAAGTGTTAATATAGTGTGTATGCAGTTCACTGACCCTCATGTGATATTTCTCGGGTTCTGAGGGAGTTTTCGTGAGTCATTGAGTTTGCGTGCGTGTGTGTGTGTGTGTGTGTGTGTGTGTGTGTGTGTGCATGCGCGCGTGCATGCTCATATCTAATGGGTCTGTGGTCATTGCATCTCTGATGTGTGTAATGGGTGTCAGTGATGCACAGTGATATGTGTCTGTGCACGTGTTTGTGCTCCCTGAATGCATGTGCTTCATGCCTGAGTGCCCTGTTCTGGTAGCTTGCATGCTGGGTGTGGTTGTGCTTAGTGTTTGTGTATGTGGCCTTCTTTGACCAGTGTGAGTCTAACTCTGGGTGAAGGTGTTTGTTTCGCAGGCCTGGGAGAGACCTGGGGATGAAGGAAGAGAGGCCGCTTCTGTCTGTGACCAGGTCAGCTGAAGCTATGCTGTATATGAGAGGAAGGTCCCTAGGGTGGGCAGTGGGCACAACGGCGGCGCCTTCCGGCTTGGTGCGGGGCTGGTAACTGGAGCCCCTTCCCTCCATGAAATATTGATCAGCTTGGAAGGCAGCCCTGACCAGGGGAGGGGCAAGCAGGAGTGCGCGCTGGCCGCTGTCCTTGGTGCTGCCGCTGCTGCCCGCTGAGCCACTTTGCTCAAGCGGAGCTAGCTAAGGAGAGAAAGGCTTTGAGCCTTACACCATTAACAGCCCCTCTGCCCCCTGATGAGTTTACTTGTCTCTTCCAGGACACCCTGTGGGTTTTTTTCACCCCACCTAGGAAGGGGGAACATGGGAAGCAGGTGAGTGTCTGGCTGAGACAGGTATCTTTCAGGGTGTTTGCCCCGGGTTAGTCCTAGTTTTCACATGTCTATAGTACTCACCAGGCTGTTAGTAGTTCCCCTGTCTATTCTCACAGGGGTCCTGATGGACGATAAATGATGTGCACACCTGCTGTGAGACAGAGCCAAACACCTATTCCCCTGTACCTCTGGTCTGCCTGGGAGTTCTGTGGCCATATAGGCATACATTGCATGTGCTTGGGGTTGCAGAAATTATTCTTTCAGTGCTGGGCTGAGATGGACTGAGTGTTTGGGAGCCCCATGGCCCCTGGGACCCTACTGCAGCCCAGGCCATCCCCAGAGTATCAGACCTTTCCCTGCCAATCCAAATTCTACCTTTCCTGTTGGATATGGTGGTACCCAACTGTAATCCTAGAGGTTTGGATAAAAAGGTTGCAAGGCTAGCCTTGTCTATATAGCAGGATCCTATCCATCCAGTCAATTCATCAGTTAGTGTCCCCTTTGGCTTCTCCTGCTTCTGAGGCAGACCTCTCTGTGGTCTTTACAGTGAGATGTTATAGGATTGTCCATCTGTGTTCTCAAGGCATCTTCTCCGAGTTTACTTTTTTTTTTTTTTTTTTTTTTGTGCCTTTAATCCCAACACTCTGTAGGCAGAGGCAGTCAGATCTCTGAGTTCTAGGCCAGTCTGGTAGACAGATCAAGTTCCAGGACATCGAGGGTGATACAGAGAAACCCTATCTTAAAACAAAATAAAAGAAAAATCAACCAAACAACAGCAAAAGAGAGGAAGGGACTCACTCTGCAGCACAGACTGTCTGGAACTCATGGGATTCCTTGTGCCTCAGGCTCCCAAATGTTGGAATTGCAGGCCTGAAACACCATGCCCATTGTCCCTCTGTAGGTCTTCTTCTTACACCTTTCACTGGGTTACACCTCTCACCCTGTCCTCACCTATACTCTCTTCTGAGCATCCCACTTCCTTTCGAATCCCCCTTTCTCTCTGGGAGCGCACCTATTCCTGCCCACTCATGTAGGTCCCCTGAACCCAGCGGATCTGCTTCCTGACCAGTATCTCCTATACCCATAAACTGCAGTGTTGGCTTAGGCTCCTTGTGACCCATTTTCCCCTTTGGCCAGGTTTGTCCTCAGGGACCTCAGCTCTGCCGATAGCACCGTACATCTCCATCTTCCCTATAAATCAGCGTGGATTTATTCCATTTACTCCGTACTCCAAAATGTGTCCCTTTACCCCCTCTACTGATTCCCGAACCTCCCCCCACCCCCACTCATGCCTACCCTTTCCTCCTCCCTCATGCAGGGCAGCAGTGCAGTCCTTCCAACCTGTATGGAGCAGCTGTTCCCTCGATCAGCTTGTTTCTGATTCTTCACGCAGTGCCAGATTGATCTCTGGAAAGTATGGTGCTTAAATCTTGTTAGATTTCACTCCTATGGGACTAAAAGACATGCTTCTTGGCTCCACAGTCAGGGCCCCTCATTGACTGCTTGTAAGCACTCTTTCCAGTCCCCGCTTCCACGTTTCATTTACCTTCTCCTCTGCTCTGCTCTGCTCTTGGGCTTGTCCTGTGGACCTTTCCAGTGGTTCCCACTGCTTTTCTGTACAGTGGCCTCTGTCTTCCCATTCCCACCTGTCTTCTGCTCTGCTGTGCTCTTCTCCATAATTCTTCCTGATGCCATCTCTGGTTCTCCCCGTCCTACGATGTTCTTTCTTTTAACAGAACACCCAAGGTTTCTTGTTGGCATCCCAGGTCCGTGAGTCCTGAGTCCATGGTCCACAGGCCAGGAGCAAGCTGGTGAAAAATACAGAATTCCAGGCTCCACCTGTGAGCCCTAGAACTAGAATTGCTTTTCAGCATGATCCCTGGGTGATTTGTGTCTACATCTGAGCCTGAGAAGCACTGGTTGGTATGTTCACTGAGTATACTGTTTGTTTTGGTGCATGGCCCATCACCAGGTTATGGAAGGATAATCTCAGATGCCAAGTTTAGTGCCATCAGGTGATGGCTGCCATGTTGGCCAGATTCCACAGTCTATGGTAGAGGAGTGGATAGTGGAGATGGCCAAGAAGACTGTGTAGCTTTCCCACCTGGAATCTCTACCCTCACAGGCTCCTGAGCTCCAGCTCTGTAACTCCACAGAAAGTACTCCGGCAACCCAAAGAGGATTCAATTAATCAATAGAAAGCAGTCATCAGGCATGGAGCAGAACCTGTCCCTGTCTCAGAACACACATGGGCGGGAATGTCTGCTATTTTAGCACATGGGTGGAAATGTCTGTTATTTTAGCATATGTTTTGGAAAGGAAAATATTTATTGTTTTTCCCCCTCTATTATAGCATTAATGCAGTTTCTAAAGTAGTAGCTTTAGAAAACACAATATGCCACATGAAGAAAATAAAACTGACTCATGGATCCTCTCTCCATCGGCGTTCATTTAGTACTTTTGGTTGCCATTCATTCTTTCAGTAAATATTTACAGAGCCCTGCTATGTTGTCAGACCCACGCCAGGTACTGGGGATTTAGGGTGAAACACACAGATCACAGCCTGAGGCTGAGTATGGAAGACAGGCACTGAACAAGTTAGAGACTGCAGGATATTCATTTCCCAGGGCTGCTGAGACAAAATAGCACAAATGAGACAGCTCAGAGCAACCTGGATCTGTTCTCCCACAGCTCTGGAGGTTGGGAGTTGGAAATCAAAGTGTCTGGCAGGTCGATTCGCAGTGGCTACTGGCAATCCTTGGCTGGTTGACTCCAGCCTGGACTTACATACCGTTCTTCCTTTGCCTCTGTTCAGTACTGTCTTCCCGCAGGGGATCCAAGCTGGAGTAGGGACAGCCCCACCCCCAGCCACCTTTCAAGATGACTTTAATCACATCTGCAAAGATCACATTTTCAGTCCAGGCCACATTCAAGGTCCAGGGCCTCAGGACTTTAACTGTAATATTCAAGGACTGACCAGAGTTCTGGACCAGCAAGAGGGGACTGGCTTGGCCCTGGAAAATTGCTAGGAATGATGACCTTCAAGGGGGGACTGAGGGAAGGGCAGGAATCGAGTAGGCAAGGGGGACAGAGGGACAGACAAGCATGCAGTTCTTGGAACATGGCGGTAGGGGGAAATGTAGAAGAGTGTCCCAGGTAAACAGAGGAGACACGGTGGCATTTGTGAAGAATGAAAAGAAGTTAGTATGGTCCTATTACAGGATAGGGCAAGAAGCCAGGATGTAGTGGGACCTACGGGAGGTGGGGTGGGGCGAGTCAGGGACTGAAGTTAGGCCAGGGGAAGGATATGAGATGGCTGGGGTCAAGCAGAGGGGTGGGGTTCATCATGTGTAAAGACTGTCTCTTTCTATGACTGAGCATCCTGAAGGCTTTAAGCTGCTGGTTCTGAGGGGATTCACAGAGCCATGTCCTCGGGGGTCCCCTGGCTGGGAGAAGGTACATGTTAGCTCTGAGCCTGGAAGGAAGCAGGAGGTGGCCCTTGCTTTCCATATGCCTGTTCCCCGGCCCAGAGTCTGCTGGACCTGTGAGGACACTGAGCCCCAGGACAGAGTGATCACTGTCCCTGCATTACTATGAGGGCTGCGATTGGGAATGCATCCGGGGCCTGGGTGGTGCTCTAAGGCGAGAGACTCAGCTGATGGGAGAACACAGATCTCCCAGGAACGTATTTTCGGTGCTCTGCTTTCAGGGTCTGTCTGGAGCCTGGTGCCTTCCGTCGTAGGAAGACCTATGGGTCTCAGACCATCCTTTCTCACACCGTCTGAGAGCTGTTCCTTTTCTGTGTGTGATGGGAGAGGGCCCCAACCTTACCCAAAGCTGCCTGTAACTGCCTCGCCTGGGCCGGGTGGTCCAGTCTGGGCGGAGGAGAAGTGGGTCAGCTGGTAGCCATGGTGACAGCAGCTGCTCCCTGCCAGCCTTCCCATCTCTTTACCACAAACCTCACCGATGAGCTTCTTTGTCTGGTGTAGCAGGGATGGGGCCAGGAGAATGGGGTTTGGGGTTGGAGTGTGTATGTGTGTATATGTGTTCGAGCTCATGCAAGAGCCAGCTCCAAGCCGGTGTATGAGCCTCATCCTAGGATGCCAGGTCTGAGATAAGGCACATCTTGCTTTCCTGCCAATGGAAGCAGGAGACTTTGCTGTTGCTCCTCTGACTGGGCAGGACCAAGGGGAGGAGACATTGCATGTGACTGTGTGAGGTGTGTACACAGACACTGAATAGCTGTATGGCTGCTTCTGTGTGTCTTTGAGTGAGTGAGCGTCTTGGTTGGGGCATGTGCGTATCTGTGAACACATGTGTCTCTGTCTCTAAAACATGGGTAGCAACTTTGTGGGCCCGTATGATGCTATCACATTTGAAATTATGTCCTCTCTCTCTCTCTCTCTCTCTCTCTCTCTCTCTCTCTCTCTCTCTCTCTCTCTCTGTGTGTGTGTGTGTGTGTGTGTGTGTGTGTGTTGGGGAGGTGTTGTCTGGAAAGACAGAGGTCTTCACATTAGGAGATCAGGTGAGATTTTGCTCCCCACCCTGGCAGCCCGTAGCCTGCCTCGCTGACCAACCCCTGCTGTCCTCTGACCACTCCCTAAGTAGAGGAAGGAAGGGCTAGAGTTAGGCCCTATACCAGGTGTGAGGCAAGGTTCTTAGACACTAGCCCCAGCATCTAGCACAGGCTCTGGATAGATGCTAACATAGCTACCTGCCGTCACAACTGAGAGGTGCATATGTCCCCCACACACCTAGAGTGGTGGTTGTGGGCGATCTTATTAGCCTCTGGTCCTCACTCTGAAGAGGCTGCACGTGGGGGTAGGCACTAACCCTGGAAGAGTGTTCACCATGTTCCAGGCACCATCATTCCCAGCAAGCAAGTAACTGCCCAGCTGGGCAGTGCGCGTGTACCCATCTTGTTTTGTAACCTTTTATCTAAAGCTCCTAGAGCACACGTGGTCATCCCACTTTAGGGAAGAGGGATGTGCTGGGGGTTAGAGAGAAAAACTCTGTAATTCTGCTTATGAGTGGCAGGCCTGGCTGTCACTGCCTCGTTCCTGAGCACATGCTTTTCGGCTTTTTGTTTGTTTTGTTTTGTTGTTTGTTTGTTTTGTCTTTTCCTATCAGCTCCTGCTGGCCCATCTGACCCATAGTCAACTGGGAAAGCTGAGTAGGTCCAGGTGGTATTCAGATTCTTCTTAGAAGACATGAGGGACTTGGGCCTCTGGGCGACTTTCTCAGAGTTAGGAGTGCCTCCCACCTCGACTGCTGGTTAAGTACTGTATCTATGGCAGTGCTTCTCAAGCCAAGGGTCTGGACCCTGTCATAGGGGTCGCCCAAGATCATCAAAAACCACAGATATTTATATTATGATTCATAACAGTAGCAACATCATTACAGTTATGAAGTAGCAATGACATATATTATGGTTGGGGTCATCACAGCGTGGGGAGCTGTACTTAAATGAAGGGCTGCAGCATTAGGAAGGTTGAGGACCACCGATCTAAGGGGACAAACAGGTACTAGGGGACATACCGAGAGCAGATAGAAGATGGAGCCCAGGGCTCCTGAGCATTCTGGCCTGCATGAGTCCTTCATGTATTAGAGACTGTGTAGTGGCATCTGCCTGCCATCCCACACTTAGGATGTGGAGGCAGAAGGATCAGGAGGAGTTCAAGGTTGTCCTTAACTATAATGAGTTGGAAGTCAGCCTGGGCTGCTTGAGACTCTAAGGCACATGGAGCTCTGACTTCGGGGCCTTGACAAACAAAACAAAACAAACAAAATGCAAAGCAAGAGGAGGAAATAAAATCTGAAAACTGGAAGGCTTTGCTCGGTACCTCACAGCTGTCTTCAGCATCTGTGTCCCCTGAAGCCGCTGCAGGGTTCCTCAGGGACAGAGACCTCAACCTGCTGTCTTTTTGTGCTCAATTCTGTTTCCTTGCAGACCCTGTCGTTGCATTTCTTCCCCCTGGAAGCCTGCCCTGACTGCCTTTACCTCCTTTTCTGAAAATTGGTATCTCAGCAGAAGTAAAGCTTTGTGCAGATTCCCTAGGGGGTGTGCTGAGAGAGCACGGCCCCTTGTGATGCGGAGCACCACACTCAGACTCAGCAGCTTGGTGAGTTTACCTTTCCTAGGTGAGAGGGAGGGAGGGAGAGAACCCCTGACAGCCAGTGGGAATCTGGGCTTTAGAAGAAGGGTTAGAGGACGGCCTTGGCTGTATTTCCCTTCCATTCTGGGCCTCGGTCTGCCTCACTGATGTTGAAAGGGTGGAGTATTGAGGGCTGCTTTCTTGAGCTGGCGCTGGAGCGCTACGTTGAGGGCCTTCTGAGGTCTGTCAGGCCTTTGGGAAAAGGTGGACTATTGAGGTCTGCTCTAGGCAGAGTAGGAAAGATGAATGTACCCTTTCCTGCATAATGGTCCCTGGGCCTCTATGTTGTAAGATGGGTGGTAAGTTCATCTTGAGCTTTTGAGTGCTTCATCAATTGCCAAGGAACACTGCTTGGCTGCAGGGGACTTGGGAGGGCCTTGAGAGCTGCTCCAGGAACTGTGGAGTCCCTAGGGTAGCAGATCCCAGGTAGAGGTTCAGCTCCCTGGGCAGAGAAGGAAGCACTAGGCCCATTCCTGGGTATCTCCCGTTGGCACCAGCTCCTCTGCTGCTGGGTAGTGGGTGGGCATTCGCGCAGAACAATGCCAAGAGAGTGAGGTCTTTGCAATTCAATGAGTCCACAAGAGGGTCAGGACCTCGAGGTGTCATGAACTGGTCAGGGAAAGAGCCTGCCTGCACAAGCAGGGGAATGCTAGACATGACCTTCATGGAAAAGATGTACTTCATTCGGCGATCATTGCGTCTATCAGTAAGTAACAAGCTATGTTCTGGGTTCTATTAGGGCCTCACTAAACCCTGGCTCTGCCGCCTTCCCTCCCAAATCCTTGTGATTTGACCGACTCAGGGGGTTGCAGTACAATGGACTAACTTCCTGTGGGGCCTGGTGTGATTGGCCCCTGTGTCTCTGGCTTCCCTGTCATCTTCCCCCAGGGCTCCTTGTTTTGAGACAGAGTCTGGTGTAGCCCAGGCTGCTTCCAAACTCATGGAACTACGGATGATCTTGAACTTCTGATCCTCTTGTCTCCACATCCCAAGTGCTAAGGTTACAGGTGTGTCAGCTAGACAAGCACTCTACCAGCTGAGTTCTGTTGAGAGCCCCACAAGTCCCAGTTCTGCCCTTGCCCCGACAGCATGTAGTCTCACGCTGTTTCCTCAACAAAAGGACTGTCCCAGAGCATGATGCGACACCTTCCATTTAGCACAAAGATGGAGAAACCAAGACCCAGAAAAGAACACAAGAGGAATGTGCTCCCTCTGACCCACAGCCTGATGCCCAGCCCTTCCAGGTTTCCGTAGTAAGACCTGTGCCCATGACCTCAAGCCTGGCACTTTGTATGTGGCTCCTCCTGCCTTCTTGAGGAGTAGCCTGCAAGCTAGGGTCACCTAAGCACTCATTGGCACTTCAGATGGATGCTCAAGGATGACAACATGGCTCTTTATGGTAGAGCCCTGGATGTCAGTCTGCTTGTCAGTTCATTTATTATTCACGAGGAAACATGAGCTCCCAGGTTGGCGAGGTCTGGAATTCTGTCCCTTCTCACCCCTCGAGTGTCCTGGAGGCTCACCAGCGATGTGCTTGCTTTTTTCTACCTATAATCTAGGATCTCTGCCCATTAAATGCTCTGCTTGGGGAGCTTGGCTTTGCTCATCATAGACACTTTGCTTGCAGTTTTCTCAAAGAACCCAGAGACTCAGGGTGGATGGAGGGGCAGGGGCTGCTGGGCATGTAGGCCTCTTTATAGATGCAAGAGACCGGGGTTCTAACCAAAGCCATGCCGCTTCCTAGCAGAGTGGGACAAGCTGTTCTGTTTCTCTGAGACTCGTCACTCTCATCTGCCACGAAGAGATAACGAGGCATCTCGCAAAGCTACTGTAGTGGGCAAATTAGACTCACACCGTGGCAGAGTCACAGCATCAGATAAACCCTGTCCCATCTTCCACCAGAAGACTGTACAGATACGCCCAAACCCATGCAGACTGGCACAAGAACTGGAAACTAAACAGAAGAGATCACCACAGGCCACAGAGACTTTCCATTAGCTCTAAGGCTGATGGGGGGATAGAGAAATACAACCTCAGGCTCTGTAGCACCACCGAGGAAGGCAGTCCCCACAGCCTCAAAGACAGCAGGAGGCGGCCTTGACTCACTGCTTATCTTGAGCCTTACTTAATTCACTGGGTGGGCTGGCAGGAGCCATGTGGTAAAAGGACCAGCAGCTGCCCTCAGTGGCATGGGGACTGTCTTCCTCAGCAGTCAAAAAAAAAGCCCCCTACCCCCCATTCCACCTTCATTTCCCTTCCTCTTTTCTACATCCTCTTTTCTACATTGAAAATTCAGTCTCTTGAGCAAAATGCCCTGACCCCTGGGATGCACAGCTAGCCCAGGAAGACTGGATGCCAAGATAGAAGTGAGGTGGTACAGAGAACAAAGAAGTGGCTTTCTCACTGTGTCTGAGCACAGCCAACTAATGTGGCCTTGGGACTTAACAGCCAAGTCATAGAGCCAGTGATAGCTGGAGACCCCACTTCTAGGGCTGGAGAGGTGGTTAAGTAGGTAAAGGACTGGCTATGCATGTCTCAGGGCCTGAGTTCAGCTCCCCATCTGGTCTAGCCAAATTACTGAACCCCATGCACAGTAAGAGACCCTGTCTTACAAACTAAGGTAGAGAAGGACTGAGCTGAGGCTGGACGCCAGTCTCTGGCTTACACACACACATACACACACACACACATACACACACACACACACACACACACACACACACACACACGAGACCCCACCTCTGTATAAGACAGGGCCACGACGCCTGCCGTCCCCTCCCCCGGAGTGTTCTCAGAGTCCTCTGTCCTCCTCTTCCCTGGCTCTTATCGTAACCAGCATTAAATATTTAATGGAATAATTAGTTATTTACTGTCTGTCTCCCCTCCTGGACTAGAGGTCTTGGGAGGGCAGGACCCACGTGGGCCTGGCTCAAGGCTGTATCCCTGGCACTCAGCCTTGGCCTTGGAATTTTAGGAAATTAAACATTTGTTGAATGCAGTTAATGAGGACAGTAAATTTTTATACTTTGGAAAGGGATTTGGCAATATAGTCCAAGATTTTTTTTTAAGCCCTAATATCAGGCAGAATGCTTTTGGATATAATGGAGAACACTGATTCAAACTGGCTTCAGCAGGAAAAAACACATTTTTTCTAAACGGAGTACCAGAGAACAGCAGGCTCCAGGTGTGACCTGGTATATTCTCTGTGCTGTGGTCCTCGGCAGCACAGGCTTCTGCCTGTGGTTGTGCTGAGGTGGGAGGGGTATGGGTTGGAGAGAGCAAGGCTGTACCACTCCTAAGGTGAATTGTTTGAGCAATGGTCAGATGTCTACTCCCGAACAAATGACTTGCTGAGGAGAAAGCCAGTGGCCTTAAACTAATCAGTCTCTGTCTCCGAAGCAACAGGCAGGGTAGCACTTGGCCAAAACCATTGTCTGCCAACCAGCAGGGAGAGGGCTGGGTGTTCCACACGCCGTCACCGCCAGTCAGTCCATTCCTAAGGCAATCAGCAGAACCTGCGTAGAAAGATGTTCATCTCAACCTTTGCTTGTTTTGTTTGAGGCAAGGTCTCATGTAGCCCAGTCAGGTGACCTGATCCTCCTGCCTCCACCTCTCTAGCGCTGGAATCACAGGCATGAAGTACCACGCCTGGCTCCAGTCTTTATTTAAGAGAGGAGAGAGATGTTTGGATCAGATTCAAGAGGAAACTGCATTGAAATATTTAAGTCAATTATGTGCCGTCTGCACAAGGGACGGTTACAGTGGCATGGAAACATTTATACAAAGTGTTAATGACATTGGGAAATGCTTACGATGTGATTTGAGATGAAAAATAAGGCCTTAAAATTGTATTTACAGTGTGAGTCTGTTATTTTTTAAGAGTACAAAACGGAGCTGGAGTAAATGCTGACAGCGAGGCCTCTCTGTGGTACGGGGAACTGTGATTTTTTACTCCACTTTAGACTTTTCTGGGCCAGCACCTTTTGGAAGGAGAAGCTACTCCTCAGACTGCATAGTCTTTTGTCCTTGTCCTGTCCTTGTCACTTGATAGGAGAGCAGCCTGCCTTGGGCCCATTCTCTGCATCTCACAAATGCTCCCTAATTTAATCCTTACAACTACCGTGAGAGGTAAAAGGGTTTTTTTGTTTTGTTTTGTTTTGTCTAATTTTATTTTGCTGAGGGATTTACTGAAACTCTAACATGTTGGGTCAGAAAGTCACCCAGCATTTGTATGGGAGCCTTCAGAGTTCCACTCCAGCCTCACTGTCTACTGCCAAATGGGCATCCACTGCTCATCCATGCCAGACACTAAAAGTCCCACTTTTTGTTCTGTAGGGACTTTGCTTATTTTATTTTATATATTAAGAAATTCTAAATTACATGTTTATTTAAAGTGTGTGGTGGTATGCATGTGGCATAGTTAGTGTGGGAAGGTTAAAGGTCAACTTTTGGAAGTTGAGATTCCCTAGGATCATGTAAGTTCCAGGGGTGGAACTGAGGTCAGGCTTGGTAGCAAGCACAGCACCCACAAAGTCAGGTCGCTGGCCTTGGTATTGATTGTGGCAACGCTGGAGTCAGGGGTTTGCACCCAGGCCTCGTACATTAGACACATGACCCTGCCCCCATTCATTGAGTCAGCTAAAGATTCGTCGATTCCCTCCTTACCACCTCAGGGAGGCCAAGTGATGACCCAAACTCCCACAGCTAGGAGGCAGTAGGGTTGCAGGAGAGTCACGGGGTCTAATGTGGAATCCCTTTTTCTCTCTCCCACCTTCAGAATTGCCTGAAGTCCTGCCGTCCTGGGGACCATGTTTAACGGGGAGCCTGGTTCAGCCTCGGCTGGGGCCTCCAGGAATGTAGTAAGGAGCTCCAGCATCAGCGGTGAGATCTGTGGATCCCAGCAAGCCGGAGGTGGGGCCGGGACCACCACAGCCAAGAAACGTCGCAGCAGCCTGGGCGCCAAGATGGTGGCTATCGTTGGCTTGACCCAGTGGAGCAAAAGCACACTGCAGCTCCCCCAGCCTGGTGAGGGGTGTGGGCACAAGGAAATGGGAGAGGTGCGGGGGGAGGCATATGCTGTTGTTGAGTCTCCAGAGACTATAAGAGGTGCACACTCTGTGGGTGCTGTATGGGCCAGTGTGTGTGATATGCTGTGGTTCTCACTATCAGGCAGCAACAGTCCAGAGAGGAAAAGTCAGGTCCTCCAGACCGCACGGCGCAGGGTGGCAGAGTCTGGACTCAAGCCCCAGTTGCCCTTCCTGGTTCCTTTTAGAAAAACCAACTTTATACATTTATAAGAAACAACCATGCTAAGGGACCCCAAGCTTTTACAGACACAGCCTCATGATCCTATTTGTCATTTCTCAGTCCCCTAAGGACAAATAGCCCCACAAATCCAGTTACATAGTCATACATAGGTGTTGCAAAGTCACACGAGACAGAGACAAATACATGGCTCGCACAGTGACATACCCCGAGTGTCCATTTGCTCAGGCACACCTCTTACCCTGCCAGGAAAGCATGGACCAGTTGCTCTCATTACACTGTCCACAGTCACAAGAAGCTCTAAAGAATGGTTTTCTGAACAGACAAAAAGACCCACGTCCCTTAGATGTATGTACCTGTGCCTCGCAAAGCCACGCACATGCCTTAGCTCATACATCCTCATATGTACGGCATACTTTCTCAGAGGACTGGCTATAGAA
Organism: Montemys delectorum; assembly: GCA_019843815.1. Classification (NCBI taxonomy): domain Eukaryota; kingdom Metazoa; phylum Chordata; class Mammalia; order Rodentia; family Muridae; genus Montemys; species Montemys delectorum. The sequence continues at coordinate 1,208 of JADRCD010211699.1, read as the reverse complement.
TTCCAGTCATGTTCAGACTTGGGGGCACCCACCTTGTCTCACACAGCCACACGTGGTCTCCACTTCACAGAGGAACCAGCTCTGTCAACCCAGACCCCCTCAGTTTGTGGCGCTGGTCCAGACACCAGCTGCCTTTGTTTTAGATCTCTTCCGGCTTATTTTGCTCGGAGTAACAACTTCCCCCAAAACCCTTCAAGTAGGCAGCTGGATGGGGGTGGGGAAGGGTAAAATGTTGGAGCATCCAGGGAGGATGCTCATCAAGACGCTCCACTGGGGCTGATATTTGGGGCTGCTTTTCCAGACCTTAAAATAGATTTTTACAGAGCCATCTTCAGGAATACAGGGGATGGTCTTTTCCAGTGCTCAGGAACCCTTGTGATTTCTGCTCAGGGAAAGGCTCGATAAGAAGCGGTACGGGGGTTACTAGTGCCTTTGGCTGGGCAGTGTGGACTTGAGAGTGGAGAGCAGGGAGGTGGGGAGTTGGACTGGGACACAGAGGGCTGGGATGAAACCAAGCAGAGGATTAAAATGAGAAGATGATGGAGGTGTTGAACCCCAGAGTCTGGTGGTATTAGAACAGGAATCCAGCTTCAGACTCAAAAACATTTCGTATACAAAATGATTGGGAGAGACCGTCTCTAAGGCCAAGGCAGGGCCTGAGTCACTGGGGATCATTGCAGAGATCTGCTGTGGCTTCAGACAGCAGCAGGCTGGGGTGAGAGCAGATGCCAGGAAGACCTGCTGTCTTGGGGAGAGTCAGTGATGACAGGGCCTCTAGATACCTTGTCTTTATGGTATGTAAAGACACAACTGAGGGCTCAGGGTCTGGGGCCGGGAGAATTGCCCGGATGCTCTTCCAAGTGCAGGTCCCTGTGAATCATCTAATCACTGAGTGTCATAGCAGGAAGGGCCCTTGAGGTCATCCAAGTCTGATGTACTTACTTATCTACTTCCAGAGCCTGAGGAGAAGGCACTTCCCTGGGGAGTGACCTCAGGCTGGCCTTGGTGGCCACACCCCATTATTTACCAGATGGACAGTTCGGGCAAGCTGCTTCACTTCTCTGAGCCTGCTGTTTGTTGAAGACATTAATATATGCTTTATAGAGCTATCCAGTTCGAGGGGGAAAGGTCTTGTAAACTCAGAGAGAAATCCTCCCACTGGCTTCGTTCCTGTCCAGCCTAGGCCCCTGCTGAACCAGGGAGTAAGA